>JARACY010001466.1:0-57862 GCA_029255725.1 Scrobipalpa atriplicella
GGAGAAAGTTGTAGGTAGAATACTTGGGCCTGTATCTATAATCAGCTCTCAAGAGTGACAGCGAGTTTGAGTTAGTATTAGAAACGTCATTCCAGTACAAAATCACCTGTCAAATCCGCACTCAATATTGCTCTCAATCTTGAGATGGCTTTATAAATACGAGCCCAAGGTGACTTTTATTCAGAGCTGGTAAATACGTTGTCGGCAGGAGAAAAACCTGATTAGCACTTATTTGATGATAATTAGTAGCAAGTCGAAAAATACTACAACATTACCGGATAGGAGTCTCTGGTTAAATGTTTTGAACCACAAACTGAATTCCATCACCTCGAGACTAGTAGAGTAATTTGTTGAAGTACCTATTTGTGTTATTGGTAAATTTGTTATTGAGTTATATCTTTCAGAGGCTCTCTACACATAATAAAACCTAAACCAGTTTCCTCGTTCAATCCCCTAGATTAGGTAGCTGACCCTTTGAAATTCGGGGAAATGCTAAGGAGGTGATGAGATAAGAGACTCGAAGCATAATTATACCTACTTCTCCTTCTGCGCAATCTGGCCATTAGCTATTACCCTCCCGCGAATATGGAGCCGGCCACGTAAATAAAGTAGACAAAGAGAGCAATCACGGCAGAGGATAAAAAGTAGCTGTCAGTATGGTCACGACACGCCGTGCGCTATGAAGAAAAAATGTTGTGTATGTACGGGCGATGGGGGATAGGGGCGTTATTAGGTGTAATTACCCTGATACCAGGATCGCAGCAGAAAAAGACGTTGGACTTGAGACTGTCAGTGAAGTCTTGATGCGTGCAGGATTGTAAAAAGAGGAGGAAAAGTGAGTACTGACTGAGATTGACCTGAGACTTTTTAAGGATGCCCATTATGATAAAAGATCTCGTTGTCGCATGAGCTTATTTTGCACAAAGGGTTGTGATTTGACTGACGGAGGGATTAGTGCAGAGCAAAACTTTTCACGGAGTGACCTCTATTTAAGCTTTGCAGATTTGGTAAGATTAAGAAAAACTGTCATAATACATATAGTAAGTATATTTTTTATGCAGTTTCAAAACAAGCCATATCAATGACATGTGATGGGATGTGAGGAAGTGCAAGCCGCTGGCGGCGCGGGCGCAGCGACAGCGGCACGTGAAAGTGATTAGCACCACACAGAGACGCGTTGTCAGCAACAGAGATGCTCTGTGCTGTGTCTGTGCTGCACCGTGCCACTGCACATTGGGTGCACTGGGGTGAAATGGACCATCAGCTCATTTAGGCGCTGTTTAAAAAATATGATTTAAAACACGTTTTTTTTTAAATTTCAAATCCGACATGTTTCAAACTAAATAATGAATTAAAAGATTTTTATTAAAATGTGTGACGGTGACATTTACTTGTACAAATAATATTCAAGTAATATTTTAATCATTATTATAATCTCAACGAGTTTTAAAATTACAAAAACACTTATAATTTTCACTGTTTAACAATAGATAAACGAATATATAAAGCGTTTACTTAAATAAGTACTTATTTTATAATTTTGTATCAAAACTTCAAAAATATTCATCAATAAAATTAACCCTTATTCTATCTGACCCCAGTATCCTCAAAGATAGCGTCGGCGAATGTCCCATCGGATCAAATTTCACCGTCTACAATGACCCTCTGTCCCGACCCCGGCAAGCAAGGGAGAACAAAAAACACAATGTATTAGCGGCACTTCGCGGTGCAATTCCGACTTGCGGCCCGTTTCATTTACAAATTTTAAGTACAATTCCATGTACATTGCTTGAACGGTTTACAGATTGTAAGAGACAGCTTCCTGCAAACTGATAAGGTTTTCTCAGCCAACGAAATTGAACAACTTTCACGAGAATCTTTTTCGGAAATTGAAAAAGTACTAACTTCCCCTGCCCTTGCATAATGACTTCTTCAATCAGACACTAAAATTCACATGAGAGAGTTTTTCCTATGCCAGGCTTTTCCTAGTCAATGTGGTCTTTGTTTTCATTAATTCCTGAAGACTGTCTTCGTGAAAGTTGGGCAATTTCAGTCTCCATCCTGTATTCATTTTCTTTATTTGCTTATTAGCTTACAAGTACCCTAAGTAAACCGAATTGTATATGTAAATTGTAGTTTAATAAAACGGGCCCTGCCCTGCTTGCGTGGTAATTGCGACTTCCAACCACCAGTACGACTCGACTTCTTTGTCGTTTGTTGTAAGTGAAATAAACGTTGTATTTTTGAGGTGTCTGTGGTTTTTTCTCATTGAGAAGAAAACCATTATCAACACCCAACCTTGCAATATTTTTATTCATTAAATGCTCTTTACTTGTAAATAGGTACTATAATAACTGTCATTTGTTTTCATTATACAATTTATTTTCTTTCTTCTTTTAACGTATGATTTATTTAATAAAAGATTCATTGTTTTTTAGTATCATTTTGTATCTTCTTATTTATTACCCGTAAGTGTTGCATCAGAACAAGTAGGTATATCAATTTATATTTATATATCTATTGCTGGGTACTAGCCCCGTTTTATTTTTTGTTACATATAATGGTCTGCATATTATTAGCTTATTTAAAAATCACACCTATCACACGCTTGCATATTTACGTAGAGCTCTTTCATTAGTAACCATGTGTTTGCGCCAAATTTCGTAAAAACCGTTATAGATATACCTTTCATTACATTTCAGTGACTAACTATCCTTAGGTCTATTTACTCTGGTTAGGTAGCGGTGCCAAATTTTCAGAACCCCTTGGTAATTGCAAGACAAAGAGATGCGAGTCATAAACGCTTGACGAAGGAACACAAAGAAATCGACTGTTGGTTCAATTAGTAGGGACTTAATAGTTCTTTGTGGTATTGTCTTCACTGCGTTGTGCAAAGTGTGATAGGTGTGATTTTTAAATAAGCTAATAATATGCAGACCATTATATGTAACAAAAAATAAAACGGGGCTAGTACCCAGCAATAGATATATAAATATAAATTGATATACCTACTTGTTCTGATGCAACACTTACGGGTAATAAATAAGAAGATACAAAATGATACTAAAAAACAATGAATCTTTTATTAAATAAATCATACGTTAAAAGAAGAAAGAAAATAAATTGTATAATGAAAACAAATGACAGTTATTATAGTACCTATTTACAAGTAAAGAGCATTTAATGAATAAAAATATTGCAAGGTTGGGTGTTGATAATGGTTTTCTTCTCAATGAGAAAAAACCACAGACACCTCAAAAATACAACGTTTATTTCACTTACAACAAACGACAAAGAAGTCGAGTCGTACTGGTGGTTGGAAGTCGCAATTACCACGCAAGCAGGGCAGGGCCCGTTTTATTAAACTACAATTTACATATACAATTCGGTTTACTTAGGGTACTTGTAAGCTAATAAGCAAATAAAGAAAATGAATACAGGATGGAGACTGAAATTGCCCAACTTTCACGAAGACAGTCTTCAGGAATTAATGAAAACAAAGACCACATTGACTAGGAAAAGCCTGGCATAGGAAAAACTCTCTCATGTGAATTTTAGTGTCTGATTGAAGAAGTCATTATGCAAGGGCAGGGGAAGTTAGTACTTTTTCAATTTCCGAAAAAGATTCTCGTGAAAGTTGTTCAATTTCGTTGGCTGAGAAAACCTTATCAGTTTGCAGGAAGCTGTCTCTTACAATCTGTAAACCGTTCAAGCAATGTACATGGAATTGTACTTAAAATTTGTAAATGAAACGGGCCGCAAGTCGGAATTGCACCGCGAAGTGCCGCTAATACATTGTGTTTTTTGTTCTCCCTTGCTTGCCGGGGTCGGGACAGAGGGTCATTGTAGACGGTGAAATTTGATCCGATGGGACATTCGCCGACGCTATCTTTGAGGATACTGGGGTCAGATAGAATAAGGGTTAATTTTATTGATGAATATTTTTGAAGTTTTGATACAAAATTATAAAATAAGTACTTATTTAAGTAAACGCTTTATATATTCGTTTATCTATTGTTAAACAGTGAAAATTATAAGTGTTTTTGTAATTTTAAAACTCGTTGAGATTATAATAATGATTAAAATATTACTTGAATATTATTTGTACAAGTAAATGTCACCGTCACACATTTTAATAAAAATCTTTTAATTCATTATTTAGTTTGAAACATGTCGGATTTGAAATTTAAAAAAAAACGTGTTTTAAATCATATTTTTTAAACAGCGCCTAAATGAGCTGATGGTCCATTTCACCCCAGTGCACCCAATGTGCAGTGGCACGGTGCAGCACAGACACAGCACAGAGCATCTCTGTTGCTGACAACGCGTCTCTGTGTGGTGCTAATCACTTTCACGTGCCGCTGTCGCTGCGCCCGCGCCGCCAGCGGCTTGCACTTCCTCACATCCCATCACATGTCATTGATATGGCTTGTTTTGAAACTGCATAAAAAATATACTTACTATATGTATTATGACAGTTTTTCTTAATCTTACCAAATCTGCAAAGCTTAAATAGAGGTCACTCCGTGAAAAGTTTTGCTCTGCACTAATCCCTCCGTCAGTCAAATCACAACCCTTTGTGCAAAATAAGCTCATGCGACAACGAGATCTTTTATCATAATGGGCATCCTTAAAAAGTCTCAGGTCAATCTCAGTCAGTACTCACTTTTCCTCCTCTTTTTACAATCCTGCACGCATCAAGACTTCACTGACAGTCTCAAGTCCAACGTCTTTTTCTGCTGCGATCCTGGTATCAGGGTAATTACACCTAATAACGCCCCTATCCCCCATCGCCCGTACATACACAACATTTTTTCTTCATAGCGCACGGCGTGTCGTGACCATACTGACAGCTACTTTTTATCCTCTGCCGTGATTGCTCTCTTTGTCTACTTTATTTACGTGGCCGGCTCCATATTCGCGGGAGGGTAATAGCTAATGGCCAGATTGCGCAGAAGGAGAAGTAGGTATAATTATGCTTCGAGTCTCTTATCTCATCACCTCCTTAGCATTTCCCCGAATTTCAAAGGGTCAGCTACCTAATCTAGGGGATTGAACGAGGAAACTGGTTTAGGTTTTATTATGTGTAGAGAGCCTCTGAAAGATATAACTCAATAACAAATTTACCAATAACACAAATAGGTACTTCAACAAATTACTCTACTAGTCTCGAGGTGATGGAATTCAGTTTGTGGTTCAAAACATTTAACCAGAGACTCCTATCCGGTAATGTTGTAGTATTTTTCGACTTGCTACTAATTATCATCAAATAAGTGCTAATCAGGTTTTTCTCCTGCCGACAACGTATTTACCAGCTCTGAATAAAAGTCACCTTGGGCTCGTATTTATAAAGCCATCTCAAGATTGAGAGCAATATTGAGTGCGGATTTGACAGGTGATTTTGTACTGGAATGACGTTTCTAATACTAACTCAAACTCGCTGTCACTCTTGAGAGCTGATTATAGATACAGGCCCAAGTATTCTACCTACAACTTTCTCCGTCCCTTCTGCGTTTACAATCTGTGTCCATAATAAGGCCTTGTCCCTATGGTCCTTTCCGCGGAATGCCTAGCGCATGGGAACGGGTAGCGGCGGCCACTCCCGACTGCGCCAGAACATGACACGAAATTATTGAGGCACACAGCATTACCCCATTACTCCAGCCTATGTTTAGTAGTGGAATGCTAAGTAATGTCTTTACAGGGTGCATTCTTTGAATTCGCGATTCGTGAGTGTTGTGGCTAAATTTGGAGGGGTTGTTAATGTCAAAAAGGAGAAAGAATAGCTGGTAATTATAGATCTGAAGAAACCTGTGCGCTTGTGTAAGGTAACAATAACTATAGTTCAAGAATGTATTTGTATTTTTATCCGATTTTAAGTTAAAAGAATATAGTCTTTTTGTGCCGAAGTTGCACTTGTGCCTAATTAGTTTTCCCTCGACAATAAGTAGGTATAGTTAATATTTATCCTGAATAAAATTTCGAGATTGTTCATAACGCAAATATGGTAAACACATAGTTTACAGGTACTTACTACGACTGTGAATTCGGAAATATCAATATCATTAGATTGCTTAGAGCAACAACGGAGCAGATATGGTTGTGAAGACTGAATAAAACTTCACAACAATGATTCAACAAAACTGAATTAAGATTGTGCTGAAGATCCGACGCAACACAAGGCCGATCTCAATCTGCATCACGATTTATTAGGGCGATCGCAAGACGCGCAAGCGCAGCGCAACTGATGCACAAATTCTTATTGTGCTCAAATTGCGCTACTTAGAGTCACGACCTAGCTCAATTAGGTTTCATTTTGTTGCTTTAATAGTGCTACCTATTATTTAGACCCTATTAAATCTTTGAGCTGCCAGCGGAGTAGCCTTTATCACACAATCATTGCGTAAGTCGTTTTCAGACAACTTTTTGCTAGTTTCTGAGACATCAAAATCTAACATTTTCATGCCACAAAAACTGATATAGGTACCAAAAACCATTTACAATGACCTGGAGATGTTCCAACAAAATAAAACACGGCTGCCATTTAAAACAGTCAATGTAAGAGCTGTTTTTAAGTTACAGTGAGGTTACATTAAAACAAGTGGACGTCAGGTGCTTGGGACGGGCCGGTCACGATTCTTTGACCGATGTCTAGCTCGACTGCTGGCACCATATTCGACGAGACACACTCCAAAACAGACCTTACCACTTTCCAAATAAGGGAGACACTCAATTGCAGCAACTCTAAGAACTCTTCATGTATTGCCAAAGGAAACTTTACTCTTCTGGTTAGAGTTTAAGGTGTAGTTTTGATAGCAATTGATGGTGAGTTGGAAAAGGCTGCGTTAGTTAATGCTCTGCCTATGATCGTAATGAGAAGATGGTGTGTTGAAAAATTATCGGTGCGATCGGAGGCGCAATGGACGCGTGACTTTTTTGCCTGTTTATATTGAGTTTGAGAGTGCGGATACAGATTTTTGCTGGAAACGACAAGGTCTTTAAATTTTGAGAAGTTATACTTAGATAAAACGTTCACTGTATATTATAGATACGATAGACACAATCAAAATTTTTGGATGATCGCATCAGCCTACTTTGGCAATTCATGAAGTACCTTTCAAGCCACAATTTTATAGAAATAGATAGAAAACCATGAGTTTTTATGAGGATAGTGTATTTTTTTACATGCATGAACTCGAAAGTTTGGAGAGCGTCATGCACTAATTATTAAATTTAAATCAAGTAATGCACAAATATGAACCTATATATCATCCAATTCTAGGACGCTGATAAATAACCTATCTCACGACAAATCTTTCATCGTAAAAAATCCTCTCAGTAGGAAACACTGAAGCAGAAGAAACACTTCAAGAGACAGTAAATCTACAACAACACCAATATCCCTTCAGCAAGCAAACTAACTGATTTCGCACTGTCACAAAACAAACACATTGTAAAATTTTCTTCGTTAGCCACCTATTGTCAAAAGGCATTTCCAGTTTACTGTCCATTACTTTTATGTCGATGGCTAACTAGTTCGGCGCCTGCTGCGAAGCAATAAATGTAAACTAAATGCTGTGGTCCGCATCAAAATGTCATCAGTGTTTTTGGTAAATGCGTGACAGCTTATATAATGGTGTTGGGTGTTTCGTTTGGCTTATGTACAGTCAGGGTGGAATTAAGTTTATCACCAGAAACATCATCATCATCACTACGATTTTCACGTATTTATTTACTTGTATAAAAAAGGAAATTGTCAATATCTGAACGATTTGTTTAATGTTATATTTACAAAATTAAACCAATGTTTTTGAGATGTTCGTCACTTATATTTCTGTATCACAGAGTTGAAGTTCTTAGGCCCATATTTATAATCAGCTCTCAAGAGTGGCAGCGAGTTTGAGTTTGTATCAGAAATGTCAATCCAGTACAAAATTACCTGTCAAATCCGCACTCAATATTGCTCTCAATCTTGAGATCGCTTTATAAATACGAGCCATAAAATGAAAATGTAATAAAATTAATGTGAAAGTGACCAAATATCTCTTTATACTGGCACTGTACTTGAGTATCTCAGCAGTAAGTAAGTAGATGGATGACCTTCTACATTGACAAGTTTGATAAGTATATAAGCTCAAATGTCATTCACGTTTGACTTAATTAGGTAGTATGCATTTTAAAAGGACATGTTAATGAATATGTGATCCGTAACACTTTTATTTTAGATTAGATTATTTTAGATTGTCATGTCCAGTTTAAATACAAAATTTGGCAAATTTGGCAATTTTGTGTTGTTGAGTTTAAGTCAAATCGCACCTTTTCATTATCTTACGTTCACTACCTTCAAGTAGAGTTCGTCCAAACTGTTAATCCTGTTATCTTTCCCATATTTATCATAAGCTAATTTACCAGCGTTGCCCAACTTGTCCACCTGCGTGGCTGACCCCTCACCTAAGAGCTGATGATTAATGGCATCCATCTTATTAGTCCGCGGTGTGATCGAGGAGTTGTGACATCGATTTATAGACCGAGCCATGGGATGCTCACAAATATGGTGTGCGTCATTTAGGCAATTCTAATTGTAACGAAACATGAAAATTATAATATGTGCTGAGCTGTTGTACGAATCCTTGCAAAATGTTTTGAGCTTTCATGTAGAGCCGAGTGTAGGTTTAGCTTTAGGTGTATTTTTTTATTATTGAAAAGAAAAAATCTATATTCTAATATTACAAATGCGAAATAATGGATGTTTGGATATTTGTTACTCAATCACGCTTCAACAATGCATGGATCGAGATTAAACTTGGCACACAAGTAGGTTCGCTACTGTTATGTCTGTCTTAATGTCTCATGTCAATCATAAATTTCTGAAGCGAATTTCGCACCGTAGTATGTCTCTTGCCAAAAACCTACTAATTGTGAGACAGTCCCACACAGCCAGCACTCTACAAACGCTTGAGAGTTTCATACCAGAATCCTCAGATTACCTACATTCTTTTCATTCCATCGTATTCATTATAACGAGTGGCGCTGGCTGGTCTAGTGCTTAAGCTCAGCTTGCAACTTGTAAATCACGAGTAGAACTGCCGTCGGTTCGCGCATTTTTAATTAGCTTGTCAAGATCGCGCAGGAAAAGTGAATAGACTATGTACATTTGGAGGCAAATTTTGGTGTTTCAACTAGTTGATAAGCGAAAATAAAGCAATGGTCATTTCAGTGCTTAAAAAAAGCTGTTGTTACTTAAAGTATTTTTATAGAGTAAATAAAGTCCAGTAACCAGACATAAAACACATTTTTAGAATTAAGGTTGTATAATCTTTTGGAGATGATACAGCTGTAGCAGTATCTTAGCAGACTACAATAAATAGTAAATATTTGTTATTTACATGGATGACTGTACACCACTTAATAAATACAAACAACAACTTATTCGGTTAGTATATGTCACGATTTAATTTCAAATCTCTGTTTGCATCACGGCTGCGGGTCAACACTCAACTATCAAGAGTGTAATTATTGCTCGTACGGTCAATCACATACGTGTAATCAAGTTTGTATATCTTACGGGAAAGGCAGACCGTCAAAGGCTTATGAAAGCCCTTGTTGTTACATTGAGAGTCATTTCAACAAGGATGTGTAGGTAAATTGCTGTTGTTTAAATTACTTAGTTACCTTACGGCTCTTTACTGTTTTCGATAAGCCTGGAAAAGGCATAAATTTTGTGTTTTTTTTTCATGTTAGTCCACCATGGATTATCAATCAAAGTTGTGCTATTGGAAGGTCAAAGTGTTTCTACTTTGACTGTACACCCATGTGCTGTGGTTTCTTTAATGACATGATATTATCGACTACATGGTGGTGAATTTCCATAATCGTCACGGTGACTTTCTAATTTTTTAAGAATTTCTTAATAGCTTTAATGATAAGGAAGTCGTGATGTCTATTAACCTTGTTAAATTCCTACAAGTTTTGGTGTATTTGACGATCTAACTAAAGTAAATAGATATTATGAAGATAAAGTACTTGCACTTTGGTTTGCAAGGTATAAACTTAAGAAGCAACTTTTTACCACGAAAAATAAACTACGTAACTAGACCGTGGATAAAGAGCAAGAAGGTCGTTTTAAAATATTGTACTGCAACTTGCAAAATTAAAATAAACCTTTTGAAAGAACAACATATTGATACAAAAAAATAATGCCTGTTCTTATATAAATGTTTTTCGAATGTTCCGATATAAAATGTGCCTTAGGACAACAATAACGATACAATAGGAACAATTAAGAAATAAACACAAAGAACATCTAAAAAGGCACATTTTAATCGCATCAGTGCCATTGAAACAGAAACCCATCTCAGTAGTCGACATCATAATCTGTGAAGCAATCAGTGGTAACTATTATCTTGTCTCCATACTAAACACACATGCTAACAAGAAGTCATCACACTTGACCGCACTAAGGCATTTTGACGCCAACGGAGCCAAGAAGCGCTTTTCAGACCACCTCAGGAATACCAGGGTCAACGGTTACAAGTGCAAGCAAAAACTAGTCTACAGCAATGAAGATAGAGTCCCAAGGAAATGTAAAAGTAAGTTGGTGTATTAGAAGTTTTGTTAAAGACCCGTGACGGACGATCATTTGACGAATTCCTTTATGCTATTATTGCTTAATTCGTCGATACGATAAACAACTTTATTACGATCACTTGGAGTTTCTTTTTGTTGTTTTTCTACTCTCATAAGTAAAGTTCTTTTGGAAGGAATACCACGTTAGTCATGAAGACGTCAGACGTCTGTATCAAATGACATACGGGAAGAAATTTGAATATATCGTGCTGAGACGAAATTTCACCGTTTTTGACAGGTATGACACGTACTCCGTAGGTCTGTAACGGACAGACTGACAATGACACGCTTTTTTGTTGATGTTACACTTGAATGTTGTGTTTTCGGGTTAACGTTATTCTCGTTCGTTGTTAGAAGTTATTCATGCGGTTTCTTTGAAAGGTAGACGCGCGATGTAGCCTATGATTTAGTTTTCATGATTTATTTATTAGTTTCTCAAAGGATTAGTATACTTATTTATATCCTCCGACGCTGTATCCAAGTGCTTTTAGAGTTCACAATTATTATTTTTACAACTAACCGGTTGCTCAGAAAAGCGACCATACTTTAAATCATAAAATAAACCCCAGCAACATTGAAAAGCAAATAAGTTTGCGTCCTCATCTCCAAAGCAATTCGAAGGGCGATTTATCAAATTGTCGTCCAAGTAGACGCCAAGCGAGAACTACGTGACTTATGCTGCGCAGGCGACTGTCAATGTATCTATACTCCCAACCACACAGGTTTACCACTACACTGTATCTTCTGTCTTTGTACAGCTGCAAACTTGTGTGAACCTGGTTGTACAGATTGCCTATAATGGCTAGTTTGAACAGCTAAATTACATGTAAAATTGTCATGGGATGGAACCCAAGATTTGTTTCTGAAATTGGCTCCGATAGCTTGTTAGGACACGTCCATTGGAATAGGTTTGAACATGGAATTGATGTATGTATCTTGTCTGAAAGGTTTTATGTTATTTTATGGTACTCTTATGGATCGTGCCATTTTAAAGTGGAAAGATTGAAAACATCATAAACATATAGACTATCTACTTTATATTAGATCAATGCTATCCTATTTACGAGTATATCGCTCTTTCTTAACTTACATAGTATGCTATTATTGTAACGATAATGTAACTCTTACTACACGCATAATGAAATTAAATTACAATGCAGCAGAAGATGATTACGACGATCCAGCTGTACTTAAAACTATAGCAATTGAAATTACGAAAAGCTGCCTTTTATTTGCATCAATTACGCATATGGCAGTCGAGAGCATAAAGTCAAAACAAACGACTGTCACGTTTTTAAACCACGTAGAGGATAAGTAGTGTAGCGTTACTCAACATTTGACATTCCGGTGGGGCCAAATTGTGGGTTCGGTGTCTGGGTAACGTTTTTCTCACACGATTCGAGAGCAAATAACTGGGTGCTGATGATATGGCAATATCGTTTCACGAGTAATGCTCGAGGTGTGGACTAACGATGCTGGCATACAGACGGGAAGATTGACGAACTTGGTGGTGCTTGAGATGTCTTTGTCAGTGATGCTCAGCCCTTTACCAATTTCGGAGAAATAGTAGGACAAGTTAAAGACGTTTAGGTAAGCTAGATGAATAAGAAGGATTATGGTGGTGCTTTCTGAAAAATAGAGCTTGAAGTGCTATTGTATATTCCATCAAACGATGTTAAAAATGTGAAGTTCTAGCAATCGTTGCTGCAACTTCAAGCCTGTAAACTAGAATCAGGTTTTGACACAGCTTATTACTTGGGAGTAAGACGAATCACCTAGGTCGTAGGAATGGGCATAGTGATTCTCCTGTTTCATGAGCAATGTATCACAAGTCTAAGTATAGCTCGAGCGTTTGTATCATGGGCACAGCCAATTTTCGCCTCGTGCTCGTTGGTAGCATGTAATGCTCGTGAATGCTCGACACTAGATGCTCATGCTCAATGTTCACTACGAATTTTGAAATTGATTTCAACTCTGAGTCGACCTCTGACTTCTTTTGATTTTTAAAAATAAAATTTTGTGTAAACTGTTTACGTTTCTATCTGTGGTTTGCAAGCCATATTTTGTTGTTTCATTGTACATTATTTTTATCTCCTTTATTTCCCTACTTTCAGTTTCATAATTAGTTTTAAGTGTTTTAAGCTAAGTCAATTTTATGGTACTTGTTGGACTTCAGAATCTGTTTTGAAAGAAATGCTAGACGATAGACTATAATGTATTTCCAAAATTAATTGAAAGCTGAAAGCAACTTTTATTTATTATAGTTCTATCATTGAGTTGGCACTGAAAACTGAAAGTTACAATACATTCGCTAGTATAACAACACAAGTTTTGTGAGGATTCATACTTACTCCTTTTGTTCCCATTCTAAAGGTAACAATCTAAATTCCACCATCATCATAGAGCATCTCTATTTTTGCAGCACGTGTCAATTTCAAAGCCAAGTCGTGAGCCGCTGTATGTGTCAATTTCCCCTGCTACTTACAGTGCGTTGTAATACCCCAGTCAATGAGAAGATTTTTGTATGAAGGACACTGACAGAATTCTGTCTTCATTGAAATTTGGTAAAATGGACTGGATAAATTACAGTACAATTTTGAAATAAGATAATCCCAAAATGTTATAATCAACTTTCGTATTTATGTTAATCCGTAATCTACATCAGCTATAATTATCATCTTGCACAATTGGGTACTTGACTGGGTAGCTTAAAAATTTCAAAACGTTTATACTTAAAACTAATGGCTAAAAATATTGTGGATTTCATTCATCATTAAAAAGAAATGCACATTTAGATTTTAATAATCGAATTAAAAGTATATAAGTTATTGATTTGATTAGTCAATATTTACTAAAATGTGACGTCATAATTTACTATTTTCATACAAAAAAGCGTTTTTGACATTTCATAAAAAGTTGCTGATTTGACTAGTTGGAAAGTAGCCAATTTCAGCGATGGAGGAATTTTATCGAGGTCAACCAACTCGTGGCTACTATACCAGCTACACTACAACAGTCCGATGTAGTCATGAATCTCTCTTCCTTTAATGGATCTTTTCTTTCTTCTTCTATCAAACGGGTCTTTATGTCGTCAAACGACAACATCAACCCTGGGTGTCATAATTTTATGAAACCACTTAATAGCACAGCGAATAGGATTCTGACAATCAAAGACCAGGACCGGGACCGATGGTTTTAAGTGCCTTTCGAAGCACTACGGAAGTACGGAATCAGATTTGCCTTTGCTCTTCGTTGGTTGGACTATTCCTGCAGTGCGTTGTTAGGGGAATCTGCTCTTGCGCATCCTTTATGGCACATTCCTAAGGAGATTGCTGCCGTAATCTGTCGGATTGTTTTCACGATCCTTAGTTAGATTCCCTTTTGAGTTTGGTGTGAAATAAATTGAATCATGTGTTGCTATATTTTTCACAGGTACTAACAATAAGTCCGTTGTGGAAACTAGGAAAATTATTTTTCATTTCAAAAGGACATCAAAAATAATAAGCTAAGCAAATGTAAGCTATAACTAACTTCGACATCTTGGTGAAAACCATTTGTAAACTTAATTGTAAAACAAGAATGAAATTGTTTTATCGAGACTGTGGTTTTTTTGGCCGTATGTATTAAATTAAGTAGTAATGTGTAAATTACTAAGTAGGTACTACTGGATCGAAGATATTTTATTATAGGTATGTGATGTGTGTCTCTTAGGCCCGTATTTATAATCAGCTCTCAAGAGTGACAGCGAGTTTGAGTTCGTATCAGAAATGTCATTTCAGTACAAAATTACCTGTCAAATCCGCGCTCAATATTGCTCTCAATCTTGCGATCGCTTTATAAATACGAGCCTTAATCTATTACAGCCTATCAACCTAATGCTATTTGTTAGATGAACAAATTCATATTCAAAAGATATACTTGTCTTACTTTTCGAAGTAATAACATCTTCGCTTCGTCGTGCTTGCTTAAACTATTTCATCCTTGCTTGTATGACAATATTCCCATAATTTAAAACAATATTGAAGTTAAGCTTCAAAGCACACTATGCATTTCAACCGTAAATCTACGTCAATAAGGTTTAATATCGATTTGAATATTGAATTTTGCTGGTAATATGGTTTACATAGTTGCCCCCGCAGAAGTCTCGATTACACGGCAATTTCAATTGAAACATGACATTGTGGTTCTCAAACTTTATTTCGATATTAAGTATATGTAGTATTAAGTTAATAATAATAAAGATTGATTATCGACTAATTATTAGCTCTATCTCTACCGAGATACTTATAGACGTTTAGTACCGACTAAAAGTAGGTAGGTTATTAGGTTACCTACTATAGAAAGAGAGAAGAACTCTGTTATAAATTTAATATTTTAAAATAAATCTAATTTTATCATAATGGTAATCCTTTACAACCATAAATTAAGTCAAATATTTTTAAGGAGAAAGGAAAAGTTCAGACTTACGGAAAAGATTATACAGGTTAGCTCGTCTCGGCATTTCAGGGGACGATATAGCTAACTCAACTCGATGCTGTTAATAATAGTAGACTCAAACAGTAAAACACGATGTACACACATAAGAACGATATAATTTTGAAAAAATGCTTCTTCTAAAATTATTGATTCAATGATAACAATATACAATATAAATAACTATCGTCAAATGCGAAATAAGAAGAAACACAAATTAAAATAAGTACCTAATCATAACCCGACCGACCAACGTATGTTACACAAACACACATACACACACACACACATTATATGAAGACTACGATTGCTACGATTTTCTTTTGCTTTCTTCTAGCCAAGTTAGTTTAGACAAGAATGCAGTACCTACTTGCTATAGTTTGAGAGGAGCAGTCGTTATTGTCTCATCATCATCTTTCGTACGTAAAATACGGGGTGTAAGGGACAGCGTCCCGCAAACTAATAGGGGTTGCTCAGTCAACGAAACTGAACAACTACCACCAGGAATATTTTTCAGGAAATGAAAAAAAAATTTGCTTTTTCATACAAAATGACCACCTCGATCAGACAACTTGTATGGAAAAGCAAAATTTTTTTTTCATTTCCTGAAAAAAATTCCTGGTGGTAGTTGTTCAGTATCGTTGACTAAGCAACCCCTATCAGTTTGCGGGACGCTGTCCCTTACACCCGGTATAGGGACTACATGAAAGTCAATGGAAAACGTGAGTACAGTTGCTGAGGGAAGTGTTACAAGTTTAAATTCTAAAATTGTAGTTTTGATGTTTTAAAAAAATATTTTGGTGAATTTGTTGGCTGGCATCCACTCGCTAAGAAGAATGGCAATGAATTAATTTTGTTGGGTAGCTTTTGATTTTAGTATAAATCAATGATATACAAGGCAGAGTCGAAGACCAACTGGACTAACAAGATTAACAGACGAAACACAGCAATTTTTTTTGGCATCGACTACATGGTAATATTTTTGTGTTTTAGTAGTATATTTGACTGGTTAGATTATAATACAATAGAAATATAATAATTTTATCCCTAGTTACCTATCTTTTCCATAAAGTATCGAATGAAAAGAAAACAGTATTTTTTTTTCTTCTGTTAACTCTTTTCCTGCCAAGAGTCCGAGTCACACAGCGAGCGTGTCCAGCCGGTAATGACATTGCGTACGTGCGCCCATCGCTCCGGTACGACACGAGTCCAATCCTTGTCTCACGAAAACAACACGTGCTTTACAACCATTGCTCGTTTGGCTTACTATAGCTGAAAGATACTAGGAGGCGATGAAGCAATGAAAGTCAAAGGTAAAGACCGACTAGTAGCGCAAGAAGTGCAAACACGCGACGTCTCGCCACCGCCGCCACTCCTATACGCAATCGTGGTAATGACAGATCCGATTCTTGAGACAGACATGAGCAAATTTTCTAGAAAACCTGGGCCACGTATCGTACGAATCCTACGTGTGCTCATATGGAGCTACTGGTACAAATTGCGACTGGTAGCGGTTGCAATTTCGTGGCAAATGTCTCCTGGTAATGACGGAACGATGCGTGTTCGTACGTGTGACAATCTAGCCGGACGTGGACAAATATCTGTCATGTGTGTAAGACGGAAGCAGTTTGTATCATTCAAGGAGAAGTCTAGGCTGCATAACGTTTCATTCTATTAGCAGTTTTTTTTTATCTTTCTGTTGGCAGTTTTTGGAATACTTTTAAATGATTTTTCTGAAATGACATACAGCCAGGGGCTGAATTAGGAATTTTTTTTATCAACGAAATTAAGTATTTTTTTATTTACTTCACCAACCTTCTATTAGAAAATCAGTTTACACAACCCTAGGCCAACCCACGCATGCTTATTACATTTCAGCAATACCAAACGCTTAGACCCCGCGTAATTACACACAACAAAGCTAGAATGGTGAGTGACATACCAGGCCCAGTGAACCATGACCAATCAGCTGTTCAGTGGCTCGAACTAACCCTCTAATACAATTGCACAGGCCTCCTCAATATGCAGCGTAAATATTTGCCAACTGATTAAAAGTCAAAGCTACAGTCGCGATCTAAATAATATTAGGCCGTGGGCTGTACGCGTGACTGATCATAGGGTTTTGGGACCATGCCGCAGGTTAGGGGTTAAGTCATAGTGTAGAGTCATAGTCTATGGTAGAGTTGCCTCTGTCTGTACTGCGTAAAATGCATTCTCCATACAAACCAACTTGAATTACTAATTTCAAATATTTGCAAAGTGTTGATTAAATCTGAGTATATAACTTATACTTACCTGCCTACTGAACAGTTGTTTATTCACATCTGATTACTGCAATGTTTCATTGAATTAATTTATTGTAATATCGAATTGCTGTAGAAAGTAAGTTTACTAAGTAACGACAGCGTTGGTTTATGTACAATTTCAACATTACCACGCCTGCTACAGGCAAGTACGCTGAATTTAGTTCAGTAAAACATACCAGAAAAAAAACATTTTCTTATTGATTAATTTGGACACTCCAATTTGCACGCAGACGCACATAAATCTTTAATAAGTACCTGCTTGCTGTGCCCGCGACTTCGTACGCCCGGTTTGTATGGAAAACACGCAGTGTCGAACATACTGAAAACGCTTCTCCGCGCGTAGGAGCCTAGTCTTTAGTAAGTATGTAAATAATCCTTGAACTTTTTGTCGGATTACAAACTATACCACTAGGTACGGTACCTACTTAGTAAAATTGTATTATTCAAACGCTCCCACTTCCGCTCCGCTTATGAACATCTCCCCTCCCTGCTTCCAGTTCGGGTGATACAGTTGACATTAAAGATTAGCAAGAGGCACAACACAGCAAAATTACAATATAACATTACATTCCTTGCGTCGCGTTGTCGGGGCATATACTTGGCAAACATTTTGGTAGATTTCAGTTAAATTAGTTCTCCCCTTGAGGACTTTAATTTGTTTGCATTTTGAAACTCAAATGAAGATATCAAAGGTAGATTTAGATAATCAAAAATTTTGGAGTGGTTGTGCTTTTTAAAGGAAGGGGGAGACAGATGTTTGGAATAGGAGAAATACGGACAGGTATTTTATTTTATAGGAAGTATTGTTTATGTCGTAAAATTTATACAATATTTTACTTCTAGCTATTAAAACTCGCATATCACACATCAACATCATCATCAGCCTGTATCACTCAACTGTTAGACATACACCTCTCCTATGGCACGCCACTCAGCTCGATCTTCAGCCGATCTCATCCAATCCCTGCCCGCTTTCTAACGAACATCATCATCACCCCAACTTATTTAGTTTCAGGGCGGGCAACACTACACATATCTAAGTACATATTTCAAACTAATAGGACTCCTAGTACGTTTGACAGCTATTTCTTTTACAAAATACCTATGGTAAAAGCCATTGTTGACCAATCACTCTAAGCTCGTGTCCACCGATTAGGGGTGGAATCTGCATGGGACTGCAAATGTATTGTACAGGGTATTACTGTGAAACAAAACAATCAATACACGTGTCATGGAAGGTAGGGGGGGAGGGGTGTTTGATTGTTGCTTTTTGTTTGACAGTAAAAAAGGTGAAAGTAATAATGAGATCAATAGAATTGTTCATGAATTTGATTCGAATTAAAGACGCGCCTGTATTTTTTTAAAGTGTAGGCAGGTTTCTACATGGGACAGTAATGAACCTATTACATTGCATTAAATCGCTTGCTTTGAGGGATTCGTGGAACGGTATAAGTAACTCCCAGATTCTAGTATCTTTTCGTCTTGGTTAGACTCTACATCATCCTCAACTCTTCTACTAGATTTCAGAAGTAGGTATATCCAAGAAAAACAAATAATAAAAGGCAGATTTAATTTATGTGGTTTTACTATAACAAAGAATGAAAACATGAGATGCGACATAAAAATAAGAATGACCGCGGTACAGCTACAAAGACAGCTTACTAAAATCCCCTGTAACGCTGACCGTCAACAAAATTAAATATTCAAAACATTTTAGTAAATCGGCTTAAAGTGAGAAAGGACAAAATTACTTGAGGACGCGTGTAATCGTATATTGGCATTGGTGATCGTTAAAGTTGTTTTTTTTTTAAAGGACCGATCCATACACACATACCTACAATTACATTAAATTATATTATAATAAACTATATTTCAAAATCTTTGCTTGTGTCCTGGCACATGAAATCAAAAATATAAAAAAACTGTAAATTATCAAAATCACATATGAGTTATGGAGACAACTAAGTATCTATTGCGAACGCAAACAAAAAAGACGCAAGTAATAAAAAAGTCAGTATCAAATATATATGTAATACAATGTCAGTTACAATAAAAATGCCTAGTGCGCATCATTGTGCATCAAATATAGTATTCAAATATGTGTCAAATGCTTGTCAAAATTCTACTACTGCTAAGAGGAGTTAAGAATGAATTTTGTATTGTCAGTTTATAGCTCTGTCAAGACATTAACAGTTAAATATAGCTTATTTTTTTATTTAGTTTAAATATATCAAGAAAAAGTATAGCTTTGAAGAATCTGCAACGCGTGCTACACCATTAATTAATAGTAATAAAATTCAGCCTCTTAGCATCCTTTGTATCTTTAAGTCCCCTAAATAAACAATCATAAGAACGATTCTCTTTATAAACAACTGAGTCAAATTATCTCAATATACCTAATTGCCAAAGAGCGAAGAGTCTGTCGCTAAATCGTCTTTTGAAAACTTTACATTTTAAGCTGCCATTAAGCTCCTTAGAATTAAGCCTGCCAGAACGGGCGGCATTTATTATTTTATTATGCTTTTTAATGTTTAGTGAGCTTTAAAACAATGTTTATAAGTTTCGAAGATCGATTTATTGAAAAGATTCGCCAGGTTAATAAAGGTTTCACCGATAAAATGCAGGAGAATACTAAACGGCGATTTTTTTTTTTCACCTAAGAAATTTTAAAGCCTTGTTTAGACCTTCCTGGACAACTTTTTCTATGAAATGTCTGATGGAAGGTTGCTGTATCCGCAGGAGAGGAGTTGAAATGGCACTGGACCCTAGATATAAAGCTATTACGCGGCGTAAAGACGCTTGTCGTCATCACAAGCACAGCCAGTGCTCTGCAATCTATTCTTCAAGCCGACTCTTCTCCAGTTATCTGGTCAGTGATAAGGGCATAAAACGCAATTAAAAGTAAGAATTTTAAGACGCATAAATTATGAGTTGATGTGCATTATAGACATTTAGTTTTAATGGGTAGATATTGGAGTATGCAGACTGAGCCTATTATTATAGAAGACCTTATTGCCAATAAAAACATTCATCAGTTTTCTAACGCTGTTAATGCAGATGTAATGTTTCATAAACCTGCAATAGCTATCAGGATAGTAAGTATTGGAACGCATGTTAATGATAATAAACAAGAATGGAAAATATGGAAATATAAATGCTAAACGAACTCTTACTATAAATTAAAAGCAAAATTAAGAAACAAAAGAACGTAAAACGAGCATCGAAATTCATAAACAAAAGAGCGTCGAAAAGACCAATCGGCAAATAGACATTGATGTAAAACAATGAACCAATTACCAGTGTTCTAGTGTTCGAAATTCAAATAATCCGGAACCCTGTTAGGGGAGCAGAGAGTAATAAAAAAGCACAATCCCCCCCGGGAGAATGTTAAAAGATTTCGCAAAGGGGATGAAGGGACGAAATGTGTGATACTTTGTCTTTTTAAACGACCGCTTTTTTTCGTGCAAAGGAGAAATTAAGTACGTAATTCCGGTGGTGAAAATTTAATTTCGTCTCGCTGTGATGTCTTGGTTTGGTGAAGAATTTTGGCGTGATGATAAACTTTTGGACAAAGACTCAAAGCATTTGGAGTGGAATTTTTAATTGACATAGTTTATGTTTTTAAATGAAAGGAGGATCAGAACAACGACAGAAGGTAATGCAAGTAACAAATATGATGGAGAAATTTTGTATTTACGAAGAAAAAATACAAGGAGGTGTTTAGAATTGTAAATTAAAATAACACGATGTTCAGAGATAAACCAGTACGTAATGTACTATAATTTTTAAAAAAGCAAAATCTTCTCAACAAAACTGCCAAACTTCCACCAATTCACGTCCAATGTTTCCATAACCTTTTTATCCCTTAAGCGGTGGTGACTGGCAATCTTTCACGTCTTGAGGGGAAGAGAGAAAAAACCTCTTGAGATATCAATTTGGGAAAAATTACCGGCTAATCTGTCACATCGAGAGCCCTCAGGCGGGTAATCCTGTCTCCCCTGTTTTTATTTTTTCCGGGGAAAGTCCCACGTCCGAGAAAAAAGTACTGTCGTTGGGGGCGACGTCGACAATCTTGTTAATTTTGGAATTGTTGGCTTAACTGGTATTAAGGGAGCGTTTGTTGTAAAGTGTTTCCTTTTTTGCACGTTCTGACATTTTTAACCTTAGTGAATAAAAAGTTATAATCTAATTGCAGGGTGTTGAATGTATCATTAAGTTTTTTTTTACAGTCTGTGGCTCAGTTACAAATGTAAATCCGTTTTCTGACTTCGCATGTTCAAAAATTACCTACAACAACATCCTAAGCCAATATTAAACTTATCTTGGTAGATCATTGTGCACCTTCAGACTTAGAATTAGCTTCGTGATACCAAATAATTACATACATTTATCCGTCCCATACAAATAGTTATTGCGGAACAGTTATCTAAATTATAATTACAGCAGTCTTACATATTCATTCACCGGCACATACAATTAACGTGACTGAAGCTAAGCGGCCACCCATCACTCGGCAAGACGTTTTGACAAACGTATATCGTAAATCAGCGACTGTAAATTGCACAATATTAAAGTAGTCAGAATCATCTACTGCATGTCTTGCTGCAATTTGTATAGTGTATCAAACGAGTGCTGTTAAAATACATCCACGTTCACTTATACAACAATTTACGCAATTCATAAAGTGCTGTGCCAGTGCTGGTTGAACTCGGACACAGTGTGAAGTTTAATATTAGAGGTTACCTATAGACTAAAGGTTAAGACCCTAGAACTACAATCTATTCAAGTGTTATTGTAAATTTCCAGGTCCGAAATGGGTTGCGTTGGTTGAAAAGAGTTGACGGTCAGTTGAAGCCAGAGTAGATGAAGCATGAAGCTACAATATGCTTCTCTAGGGGCAAACGACAACAAACTAGGCTAAGCAGCTAAGCAAAACAAGAAGCAAGGTGATAATGAACTTGTCGAAGGTAAGGGAAAGCATCTAGGCGTAGTATACGGCGATAATCCTGAGATAGGGGAAGGTACCGGGTGACAATAGCTTGTCGAAGTTCTTCCCGCACTGGCGGATAAATTCGTGCATGCGATGAGCAAAGAAGTCGCGCTAGAAGTACTGAGTAACGGTTGCGAGCTAGAAGAAGTCCCAGAAGTCAAACTATAAGAAGTACCAGGAAACAATAAGCATGTCAAAGGTCTCCTCGCACTGGTGGGTAAATTCGCGCGTGCGATGAGCAAGCGATTGGGAAGTCGCGCTCTGGTTGGCAGAGAGGCCGGTGGATCCTTTGCATTGGCATAATTTATCAGTTACTTTATCATTGACGGTATAATTACAACTGTTGTAATAGATAAGAAGGTACTCTTATCAAAGTGATTCAGGGGCGGCGAGTCTTTGATGGAGTTCTGTGATTGTGATCTTGCTATAAATACGAATGTTCTCAGCTAAAACGCTAATTAGATAAAAATATAGATAAAAGTCTTCCCAAAATGGAGGGAATATTATGGGTTTCACAGGAAAAACTGCTACTATCATCTGGATTATATTTCTTTTAGTTTATCCTCAGTAAGAAAAAAATATTTAAACACACTATCAAATGCATAAAATTAAACACATTAAATGTTCGTCAGAACTTTCCAAGAAACATTTGGACTTCGCCACAGCATCCAAAATCACAGCACTTTCAAAATTGGGTCAATACAATAGCATAACAATCCTCTACGACTTCTTGGAATCTATTCATAAATCTCAATAGGGTAGGGCTTTGATCGTAGACTTTACGACACCAGGCTACCAGAAAGCAATACGGATGGATGAGAACGATTGATGCAGATCATCCATCGGTAGTAGAGTACACGATTGAGGTTGGACTTGTCGTCAATAGTCGATTGGTTAGGCTTGTATGGTTTAGAAGGGTTGGGTTGAATTCTATTTGGATCCGATTTGGAATAAGTTATATTTTTTAAGCTGTGTATAAAAATAGCTGTTTGCGTTATAATACTGCATCGGATAAAATATAGTCTGGAAAGGAAGTTATTGCACACATCAAAAAATAAATAGGCAAGGGATAGTATCATGTTAAAGTAGAATTGGTAAAGCTACATAATATTCTAACACAAAACCATTCAATTCGCAACAAAGTAAGCTCGAATCAAAATTAGATCCAGGGAATCACGATCTATTCTCACCACGTTGGATACCCAGGAATACCCGGTTGGTACATTCGACTACTCAACCAGCAGGCCATATGGCATCCAACAAATTACTCAAGTAACAGTCGTCGCCTACGCACAGATTTATTTATTGGCACTGCGGGGCTGCGATTTATAAGGACGGTAGCATTCTACCATCGTCCGGCAATCAGCCAGCAGTGTGTCGTTTGTTCGGCGTACGCGCCGATAATTGGACTGTTAGGGTTAGATAAACTGGATTTGAGGTTTGACGCTGCTTGAGGAAGGCGATTTTGATTCTGATGCTGGGTTGTCGTACATTACTGCGTGGTTTTCTGTCTGTAACTCGGCGCCATCTGTCAAAGCTACATAATGTGATGTGACTGTTTTTATTAAAGGTCTACTCGTAGTTAAGAGCTGACCAAGACGAAATTGACAATGGATCAAGTTCCAGAAGCCTATACATACCCTACTTTATAGGTTACCTACTAATTTAAAAAAAATATATCACACATGGTCTGGAAAATGAACTAAAAATTATTCCATCTGGTAACATCACATTATTCCATACAAACAAAGGAATTTCATGTTTTGACATTTTTATCTTGGAGAAGGAATTGGCACCTCTATTCGTTTTCTACTCTCTTTAGCCTAGCTGTAAAGTACCTAGCTTTCTGTCTAGTCCTGTGATTGTACTTCTAGATTGAGATTCAGTTAGTGTTTCGCTATCGGTGGCGCCTTATTTGCACTTCGGAATGTACTCATTGCAGCTTTTATTATCAAGGTGTGGTTTTATGACTCCCTATAACAGTTTGAGATATCTAATTATTCTTGGAACTCGTAACTGTGAGATGTCTACTGTTTGAGATTAAACAGCGATGGCCACTTTTTTTTTAGGCATCTGTTCGTCTCAAAATGTAATATTCTGCACTTCTAGCTTTCTTGCAGTAATTTTTCAGTCTTTTCTTAACATGTCGAAATACTTATACATTTTCTTTACAATAACAGTGTAGAATCATTTTAATGAAGTTTATAGATTTTGCTCATAAAAAGTCCACTTACTTTTGCCACAGCTGTTTTGATTATATCTATCGAGATATTTGAAACGTTTTTTCACTTCAACCTCTTTAATTTTCTTCGAATATCCCAATATTCTAGTTCACGACAACTTGTCGACGAGCCTTCCATTTTGACTGACGGCATCATGGCGGCTGGCGTTTTGGCGGGAACGGTTGTCTTCCGCCATTCCGCCGCGGGCATCCGGTGATACTTTTTCACTTTTCACGTTTCCGGTGTCTGTCTTTTACGTCTGTCACGTCACGGGAACGCGGGAAACACGACATTTTGGCAGGCTGTATACCTGCTGCTTGACAACATGCTTGACAGTGTTTCAGGTAAAGGGTGTGCATGGCATAATGAGTGAGGGTGTGCTGTCGTTTTATTATTTCGTTGTTTTCGGAAATTAGTCTTATCAGGGTTTAGTTCACGTTTAGCGTTTAGTACTATTCCTGACGACACTTTGTTTACTTTTTATAGTACATATATCTTATTATACTTTTTAAAATTTTGTTACATTTGAGAACGGAGATTTATTCTTTTTCAAGGTTTTTACTTTTACAATTTCACTGTCTGAGCTTAACCCATAATTTTAAGATGTTTTATTTGAGCACTTCATTTCAATTTTCCACTGTCTCAGCTATTATCATCAAAAGCAGTAACTATAGCTGCCTATGCATGAGACTCAATGCAGGCAATAATTTCCGTGTCAGTTCCATATGATTTCTTGAACCAATACTCACTCAATAATTGCCAAGTCCCCTGTAATCCAACACAGGTGAGGTCAGTAAAAGTTGTCCCAGAGTTCCACTTCATAATACTGCAAATTACAAGTAGAAAGATGTACATTGCGGCGCTTAGTGTATTAATTTCCCTATAGTCTCCTAAAGGCTTAGCTGCCTCTTCGGTGGACTGAGGCACGGGCTCTTGATCTGGAGGAAGTAATGGCTTCGATTCCTTCCCTTTTGGTTAGGATAATGCAGTCTGAATCACAGTTTCCTTGGTACAGAAGACACGTCAAACCGTCGGGCCCAATTGCTAACGATCGATTGCTATTAGTTTATGCTACAAAACTGTGAAACCAGGGTTTTATGGGTCGCACGTCGTCTCGAAAAACCCAATAAGAAGAGCAACTGCGCAATGTACATGGAAATTTGTACTAGTAATTTCTAAATTATAGTTTTATTAAACGTGTCCCAGACCGGCGTCTTGAGTCGTGACCGACCTGAGCTAAACTTTCAACTTGCCGTCAAAGTAGATGCGCACACGCCTCCTACTTTGTCTACTGTCCAATTGGATGCTGTTTGGTTAGTTTATAATTGCTAAAAATGATTGCTTTCGACGGAAATGTTGATGTATGACCGTATGAGAAAGGAAATTTTATTTTGAGCCGGAAGATTAAGTAAAACCTTCATAATTTACGTATGAAAGACTCAGCTGACGTCCTAACTTAAAATGTGAGACAAAAAACCAAAAAGGTGATATTCTTAGCATCTCAAAATATTCATGTTAATCCCAGTAAAATCTAGTTTTCCTCCGACCAAAAACAAAGCAGGCAAATTCTCTTACCAACCACCAAGCTTATTATTACAAATTATAATAATGCTAATCAAAACCCTCACATGACCCAAGCCCCGCAGCTAGAGTGCGGCTGACAGCATGAAGCGGTGGATATGCGGTTGAAACGCGGTCGGCGTCGGATCACGCCTAGAGGCGCTACGGGCTTGACGTATGACATTGGTTTTGCATAAAGGATTAATTGTAATGTTCAATATTTTGTGGTTATCAGGCCGGGCTATAGTTTTGGGACTGATTTGTATCTGGTAGAGTAATTTTCAACCCAAAGGAAATACTCTCCGCTTTGCAAATGTTATGTAGCAATTTTTGTTATATCTAGTGGTGTTTCGTACTTTCGATTTCGTGTTTATATGGTTGAATCATACCGGGTGTAAGGGATACAGCTTCCCGCAAACTGATAGGGTTTGCTCAGTCAACGGAACTGAACAACTTTCACCAGGAAATCCTTTCAGGAATTTAAGGAGAAAAGGAATGCGATGCGGTCCCTTACACCCCGTATAAAATTTAAAGCACTCGCTATTATTTTCACTCATTTGTATACAGGTTGAATTAAAAAGCAATTCCTAGTCCTAGGTATGTTTTACCTAAATTTGTATCAAGATTTAAATAGTTTGAAACTATTTAATAAATATGGTTGAATCACCTCAACATTAGTTCTTCATACTAACCCTTCGCTCTCTATCACAGTTTTTGATAGGTTATTTTCCAATCCTTGTCATTTCAGGTTATCATCCAGCAGTCAGAAACTTACTGGGTGAAGTTCATTAGACCCCACAACTTACACGACAGATACAAATTAAAAGATTTTGTAGTTTACTTTGAAAACATACCTTAGTACAAGAGAAGCTAAAAATTTTACTGTATAACAAAGCCACCGTTTATTGATTTAACTCAAACAGCTTCCTCCATTATATTCTCAAAACATAGTGACTTCGTCTGAACCTCATCTACCGTCTAATCTAACGGGATAACATAACACTAAGCGCGCATTAAATCACAAGTTATATGATCGTGGTAAGGCACCTAAGGCGCAGATAAAATCGCGTTACGGACACGTTGACATGCGTAGGAGCAACCCTTCTTTATTCCTCTACTATGTTTCATCTTCAGACACAACCTACCTTATTACTGAACAGTAAAGTTCAGTTTTAAAAATACCATCTCCAAGCGTAACGCGGTTTTTCGTAACAGTGCATCTTCCTGTATAAGCAATAATGAGACGTGTTGCATGTGTAAGTAAGACACAGTTTGCCTTAGAATCAGCTAAATCTTCGGAGCAATACTGATTCGCTGCTTCCAAAGATTGTTCTTCAGTTTTATTGACTCTTTCTGTTTTAGGAATAGAGGCGAGTTCTGTGTTTTGTGGCGATATTGTGCCAGATAGTCTTGCTTTCCGCGCATGCGTCTCGCGTCCCCGGTAGGCACACATGTGACGAACATTGCATAAACGTTCTTTGTTTTGTTGGCTCTGTAATGTTCATTGTAATATGCCTCGTAATTCAGGTACTCTCACATGGGATGCCACTAGACATTGCCCGATGGAAAATACTTAGAAATGCTAGCACTATAATTTGTTGTGATAGTAATCTTGCTTGCGTCTACTTTTATGGGTTTATTATCGTCCTTATATTCTGCTGGTAATCTGTGAGTGTCTTCACATTTTATTGTAATGAGGTTCATAATATGAGTTGTGTGTGGTTTTCTCATCCCACGTTTATTATATCTAATCTAGCCACATGTCATCATTAGATTTTATAATAGTTATGGTTATTCATTCATTCCAAACAAAATGTGACAAAGCTCTTTTATAAGACTTAAAAATTGTGTTAAATCAATCAGTCGCTTTGTAGAATCTAATAAGATATAAGATGTCGGCTGTAAAATTCTCACAACATGATATTTTTTAATTTTATTCCAATTTTAATACAATAAAACAGTTTGCCGCAAAAAAGGTCAACCGAGAAAATATACAGGCGTTTTGAACTATCAATCGTCTGCATAGTTTGGTGCCATAAACTGCAAGTCATTATCCATCTCGTTACGATACTGTCATCCCGGTTTACAGCCTCTAATGACAGGACCATCTCGGCCTTCCATTCTCAGAAGTTGACAGCGATGGCGACTTTGCCACAATAAAACAGTAAAACTTGCTTAATTGTTATCATAAAGTCGGTTGGTTCGACGCTTTTGCACACATCAGTATGAACCTATGCTCTTACGTCTCATCGATAGAGTTGATATTTGAATGTTATTGGAAATATTGGTGGTGAAGATAAGGTTGTAGAAGTTCCAGCTTAGCTTGTTAGAGTGACAGGATCCGTCGAGGTTTTAGGGTGTGAATAAAGATCACAAGTCACCGATGGATTTAATTGATTTGGAAGTGTTATAGATTGGGGCGGTTGAAACGTCAAGAGTAGCGGCTACTGGCGATAGCCTGATCCATTTACGAGTAGAGATAAATGGGCAAACGCTCCGATCCATAAATATAGGGATATAGAGCACCGTAGATACAATTTTGAATTGTAAATGAGGAGCGGGTACGAATTTTAATGAGATGTAATTTCGTTTTATTTCGTGTTGTGTAAAATTGGCCGTAAAAGTGTTTTTAATTAAAATTGCGATTCGACGTAACTCGATTGACGACAGGTGACTATTTAATTTAATGTTCGGCTAATTAAACGGGACACTAATTGGGAAATAATGAAAGATCATTAAAAATTGTGAAAATTTAATATTTTAGAAAGTTTTTTCAAAATTGGTATGGTTAGTTGCTTTCTCACGACGTACCTCCAAGGAATATTGAATTAGCTTTTAAATCGGTAAGTTTATTTTATTTTGAAGGTATTTAATATTTTCAACAATTTTATTTATAGTTGCAAGTCGTGTTTTAATTAATTAATTAATTTCATGTAATACTTATTTTCCAACAATAGACTAAAATTTTAACAATTCAGTTTCTAGGTAGGTAAGTTAATGAAAATTTCATAGAGGATAATATGCCTAAGTTAGGCATGTTGAAATTGACACCTAGTGAAGTTACGTCTTCATAGCATTTCTCTAGCATTTAACTAAGAGGTGAACAAATCATTGTAAACAATAAGCAAAGCCAACAGCCTGGAAACTTTGAACAATAGTTAGACAAACTATTCCGAACTTTCGGAATTTACAATATCCAGTCAATACTTCATTCATCCTAAAGTTCAAACAGACTATTTCTGTCATATTGGTGTTTGCTCACATGAACTTAGGGACCACCCACACTGTCTCGATAAACGCTGCGTTTTATGATCATGTTAATAAACGCTTGTTTACAGTAGTGGTCGGTATGGACGACGTATGGGAGCTCGAAGGGCCGTTTTGTCAACCGATAGATGCGCCTGCGACGAGGGAGGAATCAAAATAGGTTGTTTGGATGTACGCGTTTACGGCGATTATGTTTGTAATAATGTGGAGTATGAAGGGAATTGTGGACCACCCAGTGCTCGTTTGAACTAGCTTAGTTTAAAAATACTATTTTGGAAGCTTTATAGATAATTGTTAGAAATGTGGATATATCAGATGGTGATATTTCCGCTTTGTTTGAAAGAGTTACCATAGAGCTATAAGTGATATAGTCGGAGTGAACTATGGGCAAGCTAACCCAGTAAAATAAAATCAAAAGAAGTTGTTTGCTATCATCATTACTAGTTTACACAAAATAATAAGTAATGTATAAAATAAATTTAAAAAGCTATAACACACTCATTCAACATAATTATTATGTACACCCTCAGGGCATTCGGTAATTTATGTAACCATAACATTAGTAACGAGTACATTCGTATAAATGCGATAACCTTGAACGAGGCTGTACTTAGTAGAATAACAAGATTAATTTAGTCGAAAACGTCTCAAGTTTGAGATTACAAAACGAACCATCTCACGGTCGGAACTCGTTCGTAATTATATTTAAATTAATGTCTAAATAAGTAGCCGAAGACAAATGAACAAAGAACACGTATCATTAATCACGCAGAAGTGTGACCTCGGAATTGGTAGTCTATTTCTAAGAAACTTGAAGTCCCCTGTTTTATAAAGTAAATGTAGCTATCTGTGAGACTTCGTGATTTGCCTTTTTGACTTCTAATTTAGTTGTTACATAAAGACTCCCATTTTATAGACCAGCTGGAGCAATCTGCGGGACTTCGCGATTAGCTTTGTCTTAAAGTGCCAGGTTTTATAAAGCATCTGGAGCAAACTGCGAGTCTTCGTGAATTGGTTTTTTGTCTTCCAGTTTAGATACTTCATGAAGTCCTACTATTTCTAAAGCAGCTTGAGTAACCTGCAGGTCTTCACAAAACATCTTTTTATCTCTAAGTTTAGATGAGGCGTCAAGTCCCGTATTATTTACCGCTGTCAGTACAATTTGGGGGACCTTGTGTATTGCATCAAATTAGGGCTAGCGTGTGTGTCCGTGCGTCCTTCTGCGATTGATCGACATTTCCTACGGCCATCGCTCTAAGGTCTTGAAAGATTAATTGCTTTGTTCATGCGATTCAGATAATTGGGTATTTGATCTATTGTAATGAACGTGCATCAAATTCAATCATCATTATTTACACAAAAGATAACCTTTCGGAAATCGTAACTTACATTGGTACTCAGTTTTTTTTATTGACTTTGTTGCTATTAAATATCGATTTTAGTACCTACTATTTTCATGATTTGGGAATCCATCTAGCTATCTTATTGGAAAATTTATTTATAGCACGCACAGTCGCACAAGTCTCAAACTGTTTGCTGAATAATATTATTAAAGGGTAATTAAATTACCTACCTTACCTACTTTAAGGTACCTGATTTACATATTATTTTGGTCATCATATTGCGTGAACATTATAATATTAAACAAAATCAATGTTTTACAACTCTTGATTGCTTGAAAGTTTAAGCAATGCAATAGATTTATTACTTTTACCTATTATGGAATAGATTAGGTATCTTTACCTTAAAGGGCTTTTGAATTAGGTAGGTACAATATAAAGAGACAAACATTAATATGAATGATTAAAAGTGGAAAATTTATCGTGGTTTTCCATTTTGGTAATAATTTGGTAGTAATAATTATTATATTTTCTTTGATTTCGGTGTGAGTGTCATGATCACGGAGCGACTGCGACGAGCTTGCGGGTGATGGCTCAGGGCACACTTACACCAAAATGGAACCTAATGAAACCAAAACCACGGTAAATTTTCCGTTTTTCGACATTCTAACGTTGATAACCGTCCGTGGGAGTTTATAAATACTAACTTTGGTGTATTATCGTTGTTTGTACAGTAATTATTATACGCAAAACAAAATCCGAAAATTCATCAACATCATTTTGTCATCATTCCCATCATCAGTTGTTTGTTACATTAAGCCATGCGTATCAATCACTAAAGCCCTCGACACACCTACGCCTGACGCCAATCGCAGCAGAGGCGCTGACTCATGTCGCATTGTCGCAATCGCAACGCAACGTCGCGACGACGCGTCGGTGTCGTCGTGGGTGGTCGCGATAAGCATCTAATTAAAATCTACTTTTGTTAGACGTAAGGCTTGCCGCACATGTTGCGACTTTTTTTTTATCTCTAGGCTTCAAGATGGTTAATAAATATACGGTCCATTTGATGGTGACACTATTTACATGCTTTACAGGTTCAAGTTCAGAAAAATATCCTCTAGTAACTTATAGGTTCATTAAAAAAAATAAATGTTTTCCCCTTACAAATTACTTATTCTCGAATAGTATTTCTATCTGATCGAAGTGGTATTTGGTGTGTGGAATTATTTCCTTTTAATTTCCGGGAAGAATTTCAGTGTGAGAGTTGTTCAGTTTAGTTGACTGAGCAACCCCTTTTAAATTTCTGGGACACAACCATCCATCACACCCTATATAAACGGTCACCAAAGTCGCTCTTGTGTGTCCACCTTTACAACACTTGAAATGTCATCCACTCTTCGGAACGTTTGTTTAAGGCCTCATAGTGACAACGACATTATCTATTCAGAATCGACACTTGTTTATTTTATCAACATCTATGTCACAAATGGTACAACTTTCTATTTGCCGTTCAAAAATAAAATTTGATTTGTGATTGTTTGGAATTAGAGTCAGGATGGCGGTAAATGTTAGTTTGTTAGGCGGTGTGAGGACAATGTTATGAATAGAGGTCAAAGACTTGATGTTATGTGGGAAAATACTCTCAGTGAGTCACTTTGGGAAGATGTTAAAATTTGGTGCATAAGTTTATGTCAAAAAATGAGTTATTTATTATTTTGTTTGGAATTGTACCCAACTCTACTTAGGCACTTGGATTATATTACAGTTTTTTTTTTCAGAAGTTATGATCAGTTTGACCCGAAAAATTTATAAAATCAAACAACAATCACAATATTCTTACAAATTCATGTACCTACAATAAATTGTTAAAAAAGTATTTAAACTGCAAACGACAGAAAAGTAAAAAGAGCTCTCTCTTTCAAAATGAAATAATTTTCCTTAACACCATAAAAAGTTATGTAAGCAACGACTTAATTTGCATAAACAGAAACACCCCACGACACACACTATAACCATTACGTCACACTTCGCCCTGTAATTTTTCCAGCATTTTCACCTCATTACACGGTAAAAAAAAATTCTTTCATCCAAGAAAATATTGTTTCATATATGCACCATGAAATATTTTTTTCAATTAAAATAATAGTTTTCTTGTCAATCCAAGAAAATATACTGTCTAAATAAAGTAATATTTCTTAGTAAAGAAACAGCCTGTAACATTCACTTAAAAATATATTTTTTCAGCTAAGTATTCGGTTTTCTTGCATGATACCTCAAAAATCTTCTAAGAAGATCTCATATTTTTGATATGATTAGTAGATATATTAAACCAACAATGATAATCTTTTAAGTTAAGAACATGCCTTTTGAAGTAAAAAAGAAAGTCTTGGTGCGAACAAATACATTTCTTGCAGTAAATGCGATCACTTTAACGTAAGAATATATTGGTTTGGTTAAAAATTATATCATATTGGAAGAAGAGTAAAGTATTTTCAAATTGTTGTTTGTTTTCTTCGTCCAAAAGAATAGCTTACTTCTTTAGATTAAGGTTGTCTTATCCGGATAAAACCGTTAATTTATCGTAAAATGTTAGTATATTTCAAGTAAGAAAATTGCAATATTGACATGAGATTTAAGCTTTCTTTGGACAAAGAAAATACAAAGTTATTTGAAAAAGTGGTACTGTTTTAACTAAGAAAATAATAGTCTTAGACGAAATTTCGTTTTTTTGAAAGAATGGAAATATTAACTTATTCGAAGACTTTGACAGCTTCAATTAAGAAAATCATATTCTTGAGGAGAGACTTTTACTTCCTTGTAAGAAAGTCAGGTGCTTTCTTTTCAGTTTATAGGGTGCTTCCAAAATATATGCCGGAACTGCAATCGGTGGTTCTACTCATGAAACTGAACAACTTTCCCCAAGGAACCCATATCGAATTCTCAAAAAAAAATTTGGACTTTGTATGGTGATTTGGCCAATCAGCTGACCGATCTCCATACAAAGTCCAAAATGTTTTTTGAGAATTCGATTTGGGTTCTTTGGGGAAAGTTGTTCAGTTTCACGAGTAGAACCACCGATTGCAGTCCCGGCATATATTTTGGAGGCACCCTTTACAGGGTTGATCTAAGGTGTAGCAATACTTTAAGGCGGTCTTTCTATCATTAGGTACACTAACCAACTTTTGCTCTACAATTTTATTGAAATCATTTCAGGCATACAAACTTATCAGTTTACTGCATGGAAAGATTTCAAACAAAATGGTAGAATATAAGGTGTTGAATGTACCTAATAATAGAAATACCACCTTAAAGTATGTTACACCTTTTCTTATACCTGTATATTAAAGAGACAGCACCTGACTTACAAAGATTTTAAGTCACATTATGTAACGTACCTAATTAAATAAAATGGTAAGTAACCTTTGCGGCTAAGCGGCCAGACGAGCGTAATTTCGGGCGCAGATTTTCAGTTCGGTAATTTTTAGTAGGTATATATGACTGCAAGACAACTGATGATTTCGGATAAAACTGAATGCAGCGCAGTCACAAATTACGCAAGTTAAAATATGCGACCGAAATAACAATACAAGTTAATCAAAACAAGCAAATAATTTTACTCATCTATTTTATTTGACTTTAGAACAAAGTAAAGAAAACCCTTAAGTTTAATGCTAACAATAACATTACTTATGGCACAATCACCATCAAAAGTAGATGACAGATCAAGCAGCCAAATAGCAGTAAGCACTTAGGCCCGTATTTATAATCAGCTCTCAAGAGTGACAGCGAGTTTGAGTTCGTATCAGAAATGTCATTTCAGTACAAAACGGTCTGTCAAATCCATACTTAATATTGCTCTCAATCTTGAGATTGCTTTATAAATACGAGCCTTAGTTACGTTCCCATTGAAAAGTACTAAATCACAGTTTCAAATGGATGTAGGTATGTGTGGCAGGTTTTGATGAAATCAGTATAATAACTAGATTTGTGTACAGTCAGCATCAAAAAGTTTGTGACACTCAAAGTAGCCAAAAAGATAGACGTAACCAAAATTCAAAAATTACAAAGTTTGTAAGCCTTTAAATTTTTACTTCCATCTATTAGATAATTATTATGTACAAACAAAATACAAAGAATATTTAGAAGTATTTAGTAGTAGTATAGTAATTATTATTACCTAATACGTATATATTTAATTTTGTGCACGTTTTATCCGCGTATCATTAAAAATAATCACTTCTGTAGGTCTGCTGTAAGAAATTTCTTATTAGAAATAAGCAGTGCCTGTTGTGTCCTTGTTTTTATGTCCTGTTTTTATGTAAGTTCTTGTGTACAATAAATTGTTAAATAAATAAATAAAGAAGTAATTATAATAATTTGCAACAAAAAATGGCAAACAGCATGGTTCACACTATTTAATACAGTAAATTATCAATATCAATACAATTCTGCAAACCTCTACCATTTATAATAAACCTATAACAGCTCTGCAATTGACACTTAATTGCTAATGTTAATGGGACATTTTTCTGAATATTTACCGAATTAGAAATTCTTTTTTAATCCGAATGTTTGGATTCATATTTAAAAACACTTATCAAGACGAGTGGACCTAGTTTCTTTATCACTTTCTTTATCACATCCTTGTCTCACTATAGTTTCAAAATTTCCATGTAGGTATTTCTTATGATTTCAAATTTCCTCATACCTGCGCATCCAAGTAGGCTGCGATGTTCGCTTTTAGTTTGATTCTTGGACCCAAAGTTGGACAAAGCTCTTTAAGATATGCTTCATTCTCATTTAGATATTTTAGTTGAGTGATATTTATGCCATTATCTGAAAAAAAAAAGTTTTGAATCAGTGACAAAATATGGTTCTTTGTTGAACTTTTGCGGAAACGAGCAAAACGTATATTTGTGTTGGCTTAAGGAACAAGTACATCTGATAGCAGGGCGAAGGGTGTTTGGGGGACCATGCCACGCCCCGGACATTCCTTACATCTGTAAATATACCTATTCAGGTGCCTAGTGATAAAGAGCACAAATGAAAGGGAGTGAAAGTAGTAGTGAAAGCTCCTGAAACTCGGGAGACTCAGTAGTCATCACTGGACATGGCTACTTTTATAAACACCTTTTCACCATAGGGATCACCGACAGTTCTCTGTGCCGAGCGTGCAGGAGGACCGAAGAGACAGCTGCCCCCATTCCTGAAGTGCAGTGAGGTAGCAGTATACAGGGTCAAACATCTTGGAGACCCGAGGACACACCTGGAAGTCGTCAGCAACCTGCGGGGGCTACTTACTGTACTGCTTGGAGGAGCTGGGATGGCAGAGAAAGCCGGCCAATCACGCAAATTGGCGCAACTCGCCTGACTGCGTTAATCAGCCCATCCTTACAATTACACCTATCCGATAAGGGTGCACAGAGGGCAATACATTGTAGGTAACCAAATCTGGCACTTACCAATAAACGCAGCAATGGTTTCTTCAGAAACTTCCCATTGCCGTAGAAGCTGCTCCATCATGGGTGCAACATTGAACTTTAGTTGATTGAATCCACATTAATTGAATCACTCCGCCAGCAACACGAGATAATACCATATAAATTAAGATAGGTACCTTATTTTTATGGCAAAGCGAAAACAAAACCAACGAACAAAAGAAAACGATGACATCTTGCGCGGGCGCGGGAGACGTGCGTCAGTGTTGCCAGCGCCGTATGTTCAAAAGTTACTTAAGGGCGTCACACACGACACGGCGAAGATACTATAATATTTTATGGCCATTTTCACACTTGACGCTCAACGCGGCGTAGCGCGGTGAGGCGGAGCTGTATCGTTCTTTGTAAGTACATCGGTTTGTATGGAAAAAACGCGGGGTATGGCACACTTGCACCGCGCCTACGCGCGGAGTGAAAACAATGGAACCATAGACAATACGCCGCGTTGCGCGTATAGTGTGATAATCTGTGGTGATAATGGGGTATCTTAAGATAAAATATCGCTCACCTACAGTTTGTATGAACTATCACACACGGCTAAGATAATATATATTTTCATATTACAGTATCTTAAGATACCGAGCGATATGGGCGTTTTATCTTAAGATACCGAAGATGTCATCTTAAGATACTAAATATATCGTAAGCGCTTTATACAGAGTGTTTTCTTTGTAGACTTCTATACTGTCTGCAAGTGATAGAAAAACATAGAATGTGCCAGCTCCATCTCCTCCTGGGCATGCTGTAAAAATCAGCTTAAGGAATTCGAGGATTTCAGTGTATTGCAATTTAAGTAATCATCTGAAAACTAGTGTTTAAGGCACTTAAGCCTTTGTGATGAAAGCAAGAAAAACGAAACGCATCGGTTCGTCGTTTGTTGACAACTGTTTCGTCTTCACTGACTCATCAGATACGGAATTTGCCCGTATGACAGTTGGTTTGCAAGTGCAAGTTAAGCACACAAGAGCGAAGCACTTGCAAATTAACTGTCATACGGGCAAATTCCATATCTGTAGTGTATTCCATATACGTATTATTTGTAGTGTAGGTAAGTATTGCCCAATAACCGATTATCAATTAATCTGTACCCTTGACCATAAATAATTCATGTTATCGATTATCTATCGATACTAACGATTTAATCAAAATAATCGATATCAATATCTCAGAATGATCTCAGACAATATAATCGATAAAATCAGTGTATCGATGTGGGACATAATAAATCTAATAGTATGGTCGAATTATTCATATTAGATATAGATTCAGTGGAGGAATATACGTGCGACCTCTAGTAAAGCCTGTGAGAGAATGATTCGAGCGGATATATTATCGTATCTTAACCGTGTGTGATACCTTAAGATATTATATCCAGGTATCTTAAGATGAAATATTATAGTATCTTCGCCGTTTACACTCTCTCAAAAGTTACGTTTTGAAGAAAAAAGTTACGCCACAATTTTTTTTCATAAAAATATATATTTTCGCGTGTTTAGTATAGATACAATGGTTTCTATTATTTTTTCATTGTTGTTTAGGTGTTTTTTCGCGTGTTAAGTATAGATACATTTTGTGTGATGTGTGTTATTTTTGCATTAAAGTTTAATTGTATTGTGTTTTACCCCATTATCACACTATACGCGCAACGCGGCGTATTGTCTATGGTTCCATTGTTTTCACTCCGCGCGTAGGCGCGGTGCAAGTGTGCCATACCCCGCGTTTTTTCCATACAAACCGATGTCCTTACAAAGAACGATACAGCTCCGCCTCACCGCGCTACGCCGCGTTGAGCGTCAAGTGTGAAAATGGCCTTAGATCCTTTCTACTGAACTCCTAACTTGGCACAAATTTTTATTTTTATGTTAGTACACTGTAGTGTACTTGATTTGGTTTATAATATTTATCTAATTTAGTTTCAAGCAAATATATTCAAAAGTCTGCGTATAATCAGAGGTATAATCGAATAAATCACGATAAAATTACGCCAATATGATTTGTGAACGATTCATTAGGAAAACCCCCAATGTTGCGCCACAGACCACCCTCTGGCAACACTGATGTTATGAGCAACCATCTATAGTTTCGGACGGAAATGCAAGAGTTCCATATAAAAACCTCATTTTCTTGCAATGAAAAAACTTATTCGTTTCAATCAAAACAATCGATATTCTTAGGTGAAAATAATTCAATTTAATTGAAACTTCCGCTTTTTTCAAACAAAGTTATGGCCTATTTCACATTAAAAAATCATAACAGTAAATTAATATAAGTGTATTCTTAGGTAAAACAAAATTGGGCTTTATTCAAGAGAATATTTTATTGCATTAAAAAAAAAATGTTTTAGATAAATACTAAACACTTTTTTGCCTGGAGAATCTCAATCTCTACCAAAGAATCTGTTTCGTTTAGCAAATAAATTTATAGTTCCATTGAAAATCAGTAGATTTCTTACAAAGCTAAGCAATATTTTCAGACAAATCAATATTCTATACTTTCAATATTTTTTCAATCTTAGATGAAACGAATTAACTGTGTTATCCAAAATTATTTAAAACATTACTCTGAAATTGTAATAACTTATTTGAAAATCTACTAATTCAATAGAAGAATACAGTATTTCGGAGAAGAAAATTCATTACTTGATAGAAAATTAAAATGATTTTGGATCAATTAAATAATTCATTGAGATAAACCAATTATGTGTTTTGATGCAAAAAAATCACGTTTTCTTGTATCAAAACTACGCAGTATTTCGTCCAATAAAACATATTTTGCTTAAAGACCAAAGTGAATTCTATATACAAGAATATCATAATTTTATTACGAAAGTCGCAACTTACGATAAAGAGAATATTGTTTCTGCAGTAAGTCACAGATTCAAGACAACAGAATCTCTTGGTGCGAAGAAATTTCCAAATCTTTTTTTTCCGTGTACCAATTTGGAGCCATAAAACACGGCGATAAAGACGTAATTACCATGGCCGCGGTATAAAAACCATAAATTGTGGCTAATCACAACACGTGCTTAAGGTGACATGGAGCTGGAACGACCGTAGTTTGCCAACGGGCTGTTCCTCTGGACTCCATGTTTTGATTGTTCTATCTGTGCTTCTATAGGGTCAGTTCACATCAGGAAGCGACGCGACGCATACCACGATGTGACAGGCTGCACCGCGAGATGCTGTGAGTAATTTTCGAGTTCTGCTTCAGGACTTTATTTACTGTACAAAAAGATTCATTGACAGAATCTGTTCATATTAAAGTCCTGTATTGTATCATGCTCTTGAAAAGTGCGTGCCAAATCGCGTCGCTGTTAAAATAATAGAACAAAAGCGTGGTACGCTACAATTTGTGCCGATTCTGGCAAGCATTAATTCTAAGATATTTCAGTTTAATTCAATTTAAAAGAGTTGAAGTAAACCCATCAGAAACAATCATCCTCTCTCATCTCAACTCTATTCTAGGCCAGAATAGATGACCAAAACTTCTACTTGCAATTTCAATCATGTCGCAACTGGGAGCAGCCCTCACCGGACGGTTTCCCGGACCGGAAGCGCGGCCCGGCCGACCGGAAGCGGCATACAAAGTGCGAGTGTTCGCGTGCCGTCCACGGATACCATCGGAGCCTTGGAGGAAACACCCTATATACAGCCTAGCTTATCCTAATACAACCTCCCACTCAAGTTTGCACTTGAATCCTATCAGAATCTATGTAGTTTGTTCGGGAACTTTGTTGGTATATTGTATTAGTATGAAACTTGAATTATGCGCATATCTTTTCGTATCGGTTACGGTTTCATCCTTGGTGTTATGAGTCATGGTCTAGACGGAATTTTGCGGTATAGGCGTTTGGGGTAACATGATAATCTGTGTGGATTTAGTTAGTTTGCGCAAGAAGTAAGGTTCTATGTGTGAGCATTGAAAATTAAAGATTATGATAATTAAATTCCTTATCGTCTAAAGCACAGAATCAAATATTGCAAGACATGTCAGTAAAGACGAGAAAATTTATAATAACGAAAGGAAACTCCGGATTGAGAGCTCGGTAAAGGGACTATTCCAAGTTGGACTGCACGCAGCAGCAGCAGACTGCCGCAGCAGGTATACTATTAAGATGATCACTGTCACATATGCTATTCCTAAGGAAAAAATTTCATCTCTCTTAGCGATCATCTTATAGTTTTTCGTGTAAACCTGCTGCCGTGCTGCGGCAGTCCGCTGCTACTGAGTATAGTCCAACTTGGAGTTTCGTACAAAGTTTATGGATAGGGGATGAAAACAGTTCATAGATTTATTTGATTTGTCATGAAAATCTTCATTTTCCTAATATAGCATTCACACCTTTATAATATATTAAACCTGAAAATCCGAAAGACTTTAAAACCTCACCCTTCGTGACTACTCCACCACGTTTAAGTGGGCGTTCCGATCGCTATCTTCATCGTGATCGCGGCGTTGTCGCTGCGATTTCCACAATATATGTACCTATCGCGTGCCCTTAAGTGCCGTGAACCATGAAGGGTTGGGTCCCTGATACCGTCGCATTTTCATACTAGCTTTATGGAGGAAAGTGTTTATTGTTTTGACAAGCGAGTAATTAAAAGGGCTTGTAAACTTGTAAATCAGTGGAGGCGTTTATGTTGTCAAGATTATCGGGTGGTGTTGATGGGGTTACTACAATTTCTAGTTTTTCTTCACTGCTATTGTATAACACTATAGCGCCGTGCCTTATAAGCGTCATGAGACATTTAGATGTTTACATAGAATAGTAAGTTCGTAAAAAACTTTTCCAAACAGAGCTAAGTTTCATTTAAAATCCTTGAACATTAGTCTCGTTGTTACAATTTTGCACGATTGGATAGCAACCCTACACTAAAACACTATAAAAGATATTTGATTCAAATATTATAATTTTATTATAATTTTTACTCATATTCCCTACTGACGAGAGTAATCTAGCTAGATAATCTGAAACTGGTAAGTACCTAATATGTTATTCATACTTACATTGTATCGCGACCTTCCATAACCTTATTGGTTGCATTATGTTCTGTTAGATATGTAGTTGCATTTTTTCCATACAAAAAACTTTATTAATCACATATCGCTTGGTATTGCAGCTTGTTAAAGTATCTACTTCGCAAGGTGCATCCTCCTTCCAGCCTACCCTACATTTAGGCCTTTACGAACCATGTAATGCCACAATATTCCGTATTATTATCTTCTTATTACACATCTTTGTCATACTTGTCACGTATTACCTCCTACTGACTTGTCGCCAATCATATTTCATTTACGCAATTTTCAACGCATATTTACTTGAAGCGATGAATAGCAATGTGTGTCAAGAAGGCCTGCCTTTGATCAAACATATGGTGTACAAGACTTTATTTACAATATAAACAAGTGAGTCCCACATGTCGCGACAGCCAGTGACAAGGACAGCCGACCGATTTGAAATGAACTGTTCTTTCTAAGAATTCCTACTGACTTTAGCCAATTTATTTGTAAGCCGATGGGAGTGAGTAGGGTCTTCTTAAATTGGTCGGAATAAGAATAGGTCTGTGACACAATAAAAACGACTGTTTATTTACTCACAGCAATTATACATAGCAGCAGATGTGTTAAAAGCGATGCGGTGGGTAATATCGTGGCATTTGGAGCGTTAACGTGTTATTTCGAGTGGTTCATTGTTTGCTTTACCAAAGTGGGACATAGTTTTATTGTTATCACATGTGACGCCATTTTTAGCGTAAACATGTTACATAAATATCATAACGTTATATTATTTTGCTCTATCTGTAAAGTTTTTAATACCTACTAAACAGATTTCACATTCTGCTTACGAACGTCCACGATTTTTTAAAGATATCTGGACATTCCAAAAACTCTTGATGATTCATTATTTCTTTTCTCCCATGCTACAAAATACCTACCAAGAGTTTCTAAACATCACCAAACAGAGACCGTTCCGTGAGACAAAAACCTCTGTCAAATACCTACAGCCTATCACAAAGATTGTACCAATTGTCTAGCTTTTATTTCAGGGCCCGAGACGCTCTCTTCTAAAGTACTCTGTGATAGACCGTACACTAGTACATTCATGTATCGAATGTTTGTACAATCAATACGAACACTTAGTACATACATCATGGCATCCTTAGCACAGACGCAGACAAACATGGTCTCTTTAATTATGGAAGCGTGATGGACGAGTTTGAAACTGATTTGGGCAGTGTCAATTTCTGAGACAATACGTGAACAGCTAGAACTCTGGTGGCTAAAAGTTGAACGTAACATGATTTTAATATTTTCAATAAATTATGAATCAGAAAAAAATGTGAAGAAAAGTTTGAATGTTCTCAAATGAGCGTATGACAGCACTCCATGTTCGGAAAATGATAAGGTACCTACATGTATCTTGAGAAAAAAATATTGTCATGAGTATAGAGATTTCTTTCACAATGTCTTTGGAACCTCAATAACAGGAAATGCTGACGGAGGCTATGTGTGTGATATTTACGGAGTCTTTGAACTTTCTCGTACCAATGATAATTATAATACCAAATATAATTAATTATTTTGACAAAGGTGATTTACAACTGTACGCTATCGCACACAATCGCTACAATAATGACGGTAATCTACAAATTTTCGTGTCAACACACGAAATGTAGAAACTCGAATAACAAATGACATCGGCATATCGCTGGGAAGATCTTTACGCGTAATGATTGTAGGGGGCGGTAGAGTAGAGTGGTTACAATATCATGATACTATGATAGTAGGGATAGTCAAATAAGTAGTACCTACTTCTAGAGAAACGAATAGTCAGAGAGTCAAATAAAATAATAATTTTATGAAAAAAAAACTATGTATGTTAATCAACAATCATGTCCTAAAATTAGGGTTTTTACTTTGCTAGTTTAAAGTTCACAAATCAGTGTCCTAGAAATATTAACTTGTATTGGGAGAAGTATAGGATCTTCTTTACTTCTTTATAATCTCTCCCTAGTTTAAAAGGTAAAAGTGTCTTTCAAACTTCTAGGAGAGCTTACTCCATCATCGACTGCTTCTTCATCATCTACCACTGTCGTTCTCTTTAAAAGTTTCCGTCTAGTTAAATTTTCTTGTCATTTCCTGACACAAGTCTGCATGGACCTATGTGCAGAGGCCGTTTGAGAGATATACTATCCGTACCTATCTACTTATTTTGACCTGGTTACTTGAGCAACGAAATTGACTGCAAAGCTTCCACGGAAGTTTACTATTCTGCTCCGCCTGACTCCGCCCGTATACCACGGTATCTAAACGACGATCGCCACGACAGGGGAGCAACTTTACTGCTGTGTTATAGCTTGTAATAGCTGGCGATAACGGACAAATAACTAGCTCGTTTTCCTGTTACTAACACGCGACAGAATGCTCTGATTAAATTATCTTGGTAAAGGGCGTCACAAGTTTTTTGAATGGTTAGATATCTAAGCAAACAGGGAAATGACCTGATTTTTCATCTCTTTCTGTTGTGTAGGTTATCATTTCGTTTCGACGAACTCATGAACCTCGACAACCTGCAAACATAATTTAATATTAGGAAACCCATGTCGACTCCAAACTAGTAAAAATTCACTCTACATTTTAATTTCAATAAATATTCTCTTCCAATGTAAATATCTAAACATTCATTGTCGTGTCATCCTTTGTACCTTAGGTAATTGGGTGTCTACGTAAAAGTATGTATAAAAAATGTCATGACAACATACAATTTATATCTTGTACAATACACACAACACATAATAGTAGAGTCGTCCAAATGACATCCTTGATTATTCACGCCACATCCATTGAAACGGCTCGTTAAATTCCCGCTCTCCCATTGGTCCGCGTTGTCACCCATTTGTCACCAAGCCGCAGCCAATCACGGCGCGGCATTCGAAAATGGAACAAATTGATGTGGTGACATTCGATTGTTGCTCTATTTACTGCCCAGACTTTTGTTCAGGGAGCTATAGAATTTTTGAGTTCAAGTTTCGAATATGGCTACCGTGTTGCGTTCACAACAGTTGACGCTTTTGTTACGCAATGGGTCTATTTCGAAGATTAAAATTACCCAAAGAAGTCCTCGTCCAAATATGACAGCCATGGAAAATGAAAGTATTGCAACAACAAAAAAATGTTTTGTACAAAATGTAAATAATTTTTGGAACGAACAGAATAGCAATAATTTTTACACTCATCACGCGGAATGAAACAACAAAAAAGGACACAATTTTGCCCGAAATCAAGCGTGACTTTTAACAAAGGGCGTGTGCGTACCCGTGCTGCGCAATCCAGGTAAGCCGGCCAAATTGGAGAGGCCATTCCTTTCGTCGCGCCAGGATATATTGCACGACCATTTTTCACGGTTGGGTGTACCGATTGCCCCAGGTTGGTGGAAATAACATGGCAGTATCATTGTAATACAAAAGCGCAGCTGTTCTCTTCCCTAAGGGTAAAAAAGACGTTTTGTATTTTTTTTTATTTAGGGCGCAGGGCCCTTTTAGCGGTCACCGGGACAGTGCGCCCCCAGTTCGCTTTTGATACATTGTAAGCTTTTAAAAATGTAACTGCTATCAATTTATCTCTATTTTAGTATCTTATTTATGTAGTCTTAAGCGTCCGGAAAAAAATAGTTTTGCTCTAGGGAATAAAACATAATGACCATTTGAAATAAACTAGGTCATTTTTAGATAAACTGGGAGAGTTAATAAATAAATGCGAACTTCACATCGGAAAAAGACAGGCATTATTCATAGTGAAGTATGCAAAACGTGTAGACAAATTCAAGTCTACAGTGCGCATCAGGGAGCCCTGCAGGGGGAACCCGATGGTTTTCGTGTAGATAAGTTGAATAAATATTGGCGACCTCTCGTCTCTGAAATGCACCGCAAGTTTTGTTAGACATTTTAAAATGGAATTTATTATGCCGTTGATGCTCTGCCTAATCATTAGTAAATTTATGTAGAATAGCACCACCTCATGTCTCGCCGAAAGGATTTAATTATAGTCGAAGAAGTAGGCATATAAATTATGTAGAGATGAGAAATCACTAGGCACTCCAACCATATCAAAAATCGAATACCTCATTAATCGTTCCAAATCCCATCTGACTACAGATTGATGACTCTATCTCGCGTATCAGACCCGCATCTTGTGACGTCACAGCCGTATCGATCCGTGAGAAGGTCAGACAATGTCAACTTGATTGATAGACAAGCTAGTCGCGTCCATACGGGGCGTGTGAACGTACTTACGTACATGAGTACCTATGACTTTATGGGTTCGACAGAATCTAGTTTATTAAGTACGTAGGTGCTCACTGTTAGCATGATGCGTTCAGGTTCAGTTAATTTTCGGACGGCGACCAATCTTGAGATCAACCATCTGCGCAGGACTTGTTTTAATTTCAGAACTGAACGACAGATGCTCTGTTTCTTTGCTAGTTCCTCTACCCAAAGGTTGTCTGGTAGAGATGGCTCTAAGCGATAAGACCACAATTGCGCACTTTATTGTTGAAATTTATTTGTTTTTTTTGAAAATCCAGATGTTCGGTCCGTCCTTGTCCAACAAAACAACCCACGACCTTGACCTCTACCGACGCATACATATTGGGATTAGGATTAGTCTAAGAATGCCGGCAAATTGACTTCCATAACATTGTCAATTATTTTTTCATCGTGACTAAATCAAACTCTTCCTTCTCCTGTCTCACAAGCCCCTATTCATAACGCACCCAATCCGCCATTTTGTTTTTTATTCATATTCATATCGCCATCTTGGATTCTTTTGTACGAAAGGGTTTAATAATAATCCGTTGAGGCGACGGGATATGGCAAGGCAGATGTGAGTTTAGCCTAGGGTGCAGTCTTGTGATATAAGTGCCGTGGAGTGCCTGAGACATTATACTTGTCTTGGCTATAGATGTGTTCTTTTTTGCCATATTTGTTTGTGATTTTGGATAAGGATTTATGGAAATACTGGTGAGTGTTTTAAAAGTCTGTTTTTTTTTCACTAAATTACCCGTGAAAGTGAAAATGTGAGCTCGATTGCTATATTTCTAATTCAGTTAAGAAATTGCTTAGGTAATAAGTTTTACTTTAAGAAAATGTTTGTACTTATTTGGTGACAAATAAATATTTTCTATTTCTATTTCTATATAAAGTGAAAAGAGAAGTAGTTGGTAGATATTTTTTATTATAATTACCTATAAGAAATTTATTGAGATACCTAGCAGCCTATGTAACAATACAAGCATATTAAGGCTTCCTCGGTGCAAAGCGCTCATAATAACTTAACCTACCTACGTTACGTAGTATAAGGATGTTTGCATCAATACCAACGGCACCATCAGCTTTCCGTCACTGTGGTAACTTTTCCATTTCTTTTTAAAATGAATTGTAGCGAAGTTGACATCATCTACTAGTCTTTTCCCGAATTTAATGGGGTCGGCTACCCAATCTAGGTGATAGAACGAGGATACTGGTTTATACACAGAGCGACTGCCATCTGATCTCCGCAATCCAAATCCTAGATTAATTTGAATTACCATCGCAAATAGTTGATATTACCATCGCAAATATTTCGCGACGATTTCATTCCACCATCTCTCTTTTCCCACCTCTGAATCTTTCTAATTACATCCGACAGGGCCCAACTCCCGGGTCCCTCCTGAAATAGGTCAGTCCCCTATCCGGGGCACTAGCACACTGGGCCCCACAAAACACCCTCCTTTGTATTATTGATGCCACGCACACGGCTACACAGTCTGTACTCGTATTGCAGAACTTTTCTCTACACGTAGAGACTAGATTTTCGCTCGCATTTTCATCCGCGACGTGCTATGAGTTTTTGCGGGGAGATATTTTGTCATAGTGGGTTCGCTCTTGTAGGACAGTATCTAGTGATCAACAATTACAACTAAGTTTGAGACCCACAATCATGATCGTCCCGCCCGCTCAGCCCGCTCTGATTCTCTGTATCGAGGTGTTTGGTCTAAGTCATGAACAGTTAGACAAAATTACCTTTGTAGAACTTCTTTAGGGCAATATACCGCCCAGACAAAGCATTTGTTGGGTATATTTTTTTTCTGTTGTAGAGGAAATGGGAGAACTGAATTCAAGATCTTCAGGCAAGTCAGAACAGCACCACTGCCATCTTCGATGTTTCGCTGTCTACTAAGATTCTAAAGGTGGTGCCTATCATGGGAAAGTAGAAACCCCTTGCCTATTTCTGCCGCCGGTATTTATCAGGTCAGTCTTCTAGTCTTATATATTCAGTTGCCACCGTTTGACATAAAAAAAAACATCCGTCTCAGCCTTCAAACTGTACCACCGTAGAACCGAACGCACAAAACACCTAATATCATCATTAATGATTGCGGAGCTAATGCCCAATGATTAATGATAGGTTTATTGTCTTCGTGGAGAGATATCGACCACTATTTCTTAATTCGGTAATTAGAAGTGAAGTAACCGAGCAGACCAAATCGTGTCGACCCCGAACGGGCGCACCAAGTTGGACGGACCGGGCTGATTAGCAATGAGTAATCGATCACCGAAGAGTAGATTTTTTGACTTGACACAATCGTATAATCGTAATAGTATTTTCAATGAGAATGAATTAATGTAAAACGTTCGGTTTATAGATAGGTCAGTAGGCGAATAAAACTATTTTCTATGACAAAAATACTGTGTGTAAGGGACAGTTTCCCGCAAACTAATGGGTTGCTCTGTCAACGAAACTGAACAAATTTCACCAGGAAATTCTTTCAGGAAGTGAAAAAAAAAAATTCCATTCAAATTGTCTGATCGAGGTGATCATTTTGTATGGGAAAGTAAAGCTTCTCTTTTAACCTTCTGACCTACATTAGAGACAAAAAAAAACATCATTCAACAAAATCAATTAAACATTACCACATAATAAAATAATATATTCATGGACAATTACCTTTGAAAGAGACATAAAATTGAATGGCAAGTGTTCTAAAACCTATAAAGGCGTTACCATTATGATGAATAGTGCAATGAAATTAACATACTAATGTGCCAATGGTGCAACAAGGGCGGTTTTGTATTGTAATGAACTTTTTGACTTTGGCTCGTTATGATGTGGTCTAGCAGTATGAGCCTGAGCTTTCGATAAAGAGGTTGTGGATTCAATTCCCACTCAAAGTTCTTTCCAGTTTCCAGTTTAGGACAATGCAGGCTAAATCACCTGATAATCAGACAATTAATAAAATTATTCCGTAGTTCTAGGAGTAGGTATTTGACAGGTAGTCAGCACACTAGTTTTTTACTTTTTTATCTAAATTTTTTACCTGCTCTGCAAATGACACGACACGGTATAACTTTGCACAAATTAATGTATTTTTATTGGCACATTATTTTTTAATAATTTTATACACACCTACCAATTCGTATTTAAATTCCTGACATAAAGTGCAATTTACGAGGAAATTGCTGCAATTTTTGACACCTCCACGATGGGTGGTTGACAAGCGCAACATGTCATTTGGCGCGTAAAGTATTTATTACGTCGTTGCGCATACGCATGACGTGAAGCGTGACAGGAAAAGGCGGGCACGACAAATAACGTGTCGTCATGGCCAGTGGACATGTTGTTTTAATTTTTTGTGTTGGAAATTTCGGTATTTTAAGCATGTTTCAAAGTAATCCAAAATTTTGGCAAAGATTATCTAAAATTATCGTCTTTGGCGTAAAATAATTATATAATTATTTCGACTTTATCGACTTTCAATTTAATTTATAAACTTTAAAACAGTTTACTCCAGCCAGAGCGAGCATGCATATTTTTCTCCGCAAATAATTTATTTATCCTGATTATCTCTGTCATCGTACAAATATCAGACCTAACTGGACTGAGCTGTTCATAAATAACACAATTATCTCGGCCTTGTAATTAGAAGCAAACGATTTTTTTTTAATAATCAATCTTCGAACGAAAGTACAGTTAGGTAGAGAAGTGCGGGTAGTATATAAAATAAAAATAATGAGCGCATTAAACTAGTGAGGCGTGTTAGATGCAACGCTGAACGAGATAGAGCCATAGTACAAGCGATTAAAAGAAGAGGAAAGTAGATCGCTTTTTTTTATGTTGTATAACAATCTTGGGGACTAATAGGTTACACTTTACAAGTTGGTAGCTGCAAAGCTCACATGAATGCAGAAGTAGATTTTAGCCTATAGGCCTCTTGTCTTGACAGGCTTGTTATTTGATTTGAGTAACGACCTGGACTTGACTCGTTAACCCTCAAGACAGAAGAGATAGCGTTCATGACTAGAAATATTAAGTATGTCTGGGTAACTTTCAACAGTTTTCATTATTTTAGAACCAAGATAAGCAAGCGATAACTTTACATAAGCATAAATAATTTATTAATGCGTGGCGTCATGTGTCAGGCATACAATTTTGAAAACCGCTGTTCTATGGCCTCAACTGGACAAGTTGCGTAGTTGGGAGATCGTGACAGATGCTCAGTGGCGATCGTGTGAATTTGATAGTGAAATATTACGTTTGAACCAGTCGTTACCTACTTGTACTACTAGATATAAGGTCAGCATATTAGGGTGACTTGTACTGGAAACCAATATTCCCTCTGATAAAATGAACGATATACTTAGACACCTTTTTAGACGACTTCATCTAGCATGCTCGCAAATTTTGCGTAGGTTGGTTAGGTTAAAAACTGTAGGCTGTTGATTTCTCATCTCGTTATCATTTCGAATTCGAAAAATAAAACTTTAGGAATTTGTTTGCCCAACCAAATCGACACCAAATAGCCAAGATAGAGCCGATTTATTGTCTTCTGTAGGTAGACATTTTCAGAATCTTCTTTCTTTTGAACCTTATCAATATCAACTTTACTCCAATTTGGATTATTTCAATTGATACGATTGTTTTGCTAACCGTACCTAGCTGCCGAACTTTTGTAAGACGTGTCGGTGTGCGGAAGAAATAATCATGCAGGTATCATAACACGTAACACGTAGCAATAGGGGGCAGAATCGTGTGGCAAACAGTTTTAATTATACTAATGTGCACTGTTTTGAACACTTTCTACTCACGAGTCCACCGCGTTATTGGTGAAATTAAAAAAAAAAAGAAGAAGAAAAAGTTCTGAGCAATGTAAGTAACAATTTTCAAATAACGAAATTTTAACTGAACATAAAGTAGATTTTTGGATGGATTAGAATTTTAAAAACCTCCTCTACATAATTTAGATATCTGTTATAATTTGTTCATATTCAAACACCTCACTTACACTCACTCACATATTGTTATTCTAGAACCATATTGCCCTTTCCATGAGTACAAGCTAGAGCAGGTGCTAAAAGACAATAAAATTATTCTTGTTCATCTATAATTAAATTTTAATGAATAGCACTATAATTATTATGAACCACTGTCTTTTTGTTTTCTTGTACTATTTTCAGGTCCATGTTTTTTTTTAGGGAATACTGGAAAACATACTCGTACATAGAAAGTACGCATCTGATAAGTTCATCTCTTAGGTATATGTTATAATCACATTACATTACAAATCCTCAGCTCTATTACAAAATTTCAACCCTTTCGTCAACCTTTTAATAAGGGGTAGAAATATTAATGAACCACCTAATGTAAACATGTGAAATAGAGTTTCAGGAAGCAGGTTTTAGCGGTTTTAACGAGCTTTGGGACTTAGAGACGAATTGAAACTAATAGTGGCTTCATTTATACACGAGATGAACTATAGGTTATAATTATTTAGATATGGTCTCCCTCTATCCTTTAGTTATGAAAGTTGCTTAAGAAATTTATTCAATTCAAATCTAATTTGCGAAATATACTTACCAATGTCTGACATATTTTATTTGATCGTAACTATTGGACCTGACCCTTAATGAAAGGGTCATCCAGATTATTAATTTATTTCTAAACAAAATTTTATAGACTCTAGAACAGTTCGTTGATGATAATCTTTCATAACTAAATGAAACTAGTCAAAAATTCTTATTTTTTTTTTTATCTGACAGGGATGAACTTATTTTAGTTAAGTATGTCGAGTATTTAACAACTGAATTGACACCATTATTTTCGATGGCTTCTCAACTTCCTTGAACATAAACAGCAAACTCCGAAGAAGCCAAGAGGATATTCTAATTAAATATGTATGCAGTGTAATGAGTTATGCAAAATACCGTAGACGGCTAACGATTCGGGAGGGCCGAGAGGAATAGATTCCAGTAGGGTTAGGAAAAAAGTCACAATTTTTATTTTTAAAATTTTAGTGAACGCCTCTGACTGAAAGAAAATGATGCGACAAACTCAGACGAGGATAGAGAGACGAGCTAGTCTTTTTCAGCAAGTCATGGCCGGAGCAGGTGTGCCTATAGACTTATTCTTTGCTACCTCTATAGGGAGTCATCGAGGGAGCGAAGTAGGTCTTTGCCCGGCAATGAGCTATAAGTATAAGTACCTACTTAACAGCTAAATAAGATGAAAGAGAAGGCTCTAGACTAGTCTAGGTCAAAGGTGACAGAGTCAACGGAAGAGCGAGTTTACCCAGAAGAAGGCGGTTTGCTCTCACTTACTACGAAGGTATTATTCGCATGTTCGTTCGGGTACACGTTTCTACTTTTTTACTAGTGATGCGTCATCCCATCCTGAGTTCGCACTTTGATGGAATGTCAAAATAGGTCCTTACAAATCCGTTGGAAGCCTAGGAAGATGAAGGGGATACTTACTAGGGCTAAGCAATAGATCAATTAAATAATTTAAATTTCTTTTTTGATATCCAACTCATGACTTCAAAATAATGGAAACGTATCCGCCTTCAGTTTTTTGCAGTCAGTACTTGGTTAATGGGACTTTAGAAGAAAAAACGCGTGTTGTTGGTGAAGTCATTATTATAATGCCGGTCGCCAGTTGGCTCGAGTTTGCTAAGTAGGCAGATTTACCTACATTGTAAGTACTTTAGAAAAATCGACAAATAATTAATGTTTTCACAAGAAAATAAGTAAGGTCTCTATCTCTACCTCAAGTGCCGAAGAGCAAAAAAAAAGGAATTGAAGACAGATTATAAAAAAATAGTTATTCAGATTCGATTAGGTATATCTAGAAAAAGCCATTCATACATCAGAAAGCCTGTGACCAACCTAGACGAGTTAATTATGAACATTCCAGCAAAACAGAAGAGTTGCCCTCATCAAACCCTTCTATCCCTTACAGGGCCACGTTACATTTTAATAAAATTCTTCAGTCAACATTAATGAGGGTCTGAACAAGCGTCCATTGTGGCCCGTCGCCCCATTATGATTTTAACCAAGATAATGCACGGGAAATGACGGCAAAAGAAATTTAATTCGCGTAACGATGAAAGCCGAAAGGGTTATAGGGTCGGATAAATAAAGCCGGAGGGACCAAGGGCATTACGCGCCTTTTTTGCTCTACATATTGATATTAATGCCCGCGAATGAATTTTGACAAAATTGCGCTCCGGCCATTTTGTTTTTATTTTGTGTTCGGCCTTTTTTGATGGAAAGCTCGGTGTTTGTATTTTATAATTTTTATTCGTAGATTATCTTGTTCTAATTTTTTGTTTGATTCTCCTGGGTAAATAAATTAAGTTAAATTAAAAATCGTTTGTGTACCTAGTCGCATTTTTCCATTAAATGGTGGTTTGATTGAGGTGCTGGTTTTTGTTTCCTCTAAATTCATGTCTCCATAAAATCGGACTGTTGTAGTTGCATCACAAATATTTTTTAAAGAGTCTTCAGTATGTGATCATTTAAAGCGGTTCTAATATCGAAATCCTCATTTCAATGTGTTCGATAAAAAACAAAATGAAGTTATTAATAAGAAACACGATATTGCCACTTCTGATTCAAATAAACCGAATAAAGAACATAAATAAATATATAGCTGTTATCACCCCTCGTATTGACAAAGTGCACTTTGGCGCAAGGATTACAAAATGGCAGCCATTCTGGTCCCAGAATATGATGAACAAACTGTTAATAAAGACTTTACCGCTGATATACCACCCCGCGCACTAAAATATAGAGCAGAATTTGATCCATCAACAGCAAAATAATGTTGTTGGTGAAACTATCAATGCAAACTTACATTTGCTGCTACAAAACGATAACCCAATACAAATTTAGTGATAGGAATTTATTCCTGGCAGCAAATTGAGTTTGTTAGCTGGTATTTGAATAGATTGAATATGTATAGAGCGGCGAGTGCCCCCGTCGACGGTATTGACAAGTACACTTAGCGAGAGGATTATAAAATGCTGTATGTCATAACTGGGTGATGGTTTTATGCAACACGCACTATGAGTATGAAATAGTAGATCTTTCATGCGGTTAGGGAAGGGCCGTGGCATATGGAAAGTACGATATCGACGCGGTACATTCGGTTGCTGAAATTTATCTGTCATTCTGCAACGCGTTCAATCAAGTGATGTCATAAAAAGCACCAAAATCATTAGATTGTTTTTTTGAAACGGGATTATTACCGCGATTATATTTATTGCTCTAAAATCATATGTTTATTCACTCTGAACTTTCATCTAAGAACTTAAGGCAGGAGGGTATTGGCATGACATGACACGACACTCATAATCAAAAGTGCGTGTTGCGTGTCATTTTGGTAAAACGGAAATATAGGTTAACAGTTTTTATAGGTTTTTACCATGGAACTTGACAGTGATTGAAATTGAAACACTTCACAATCCGACCTTCACGACCGAGACCCTCTGCAAGAAGACTTTTGGTATAAATAACTGTCACAGGATATTTAAAACGAAATGTATGCATAATATACATTTATACCAATAACATGTATTTTAAAATATATATAGCTATAAGTATTAACAAACAGAGCAGATTCAATACTCAACCTATAACATAGGTAGATACAATCTGGATGAGCAAAGGCAAGCATTTTTTAGTTAAAGCTATAAGCACGTTATTTAGTTGTTTCTCGTGCAAAATACACAACATAATGTTTGTCTTCATTATATATAAACCTATCCCCAATGATGACACGACGGCCATGAATCGGATTTCAGGGGTGTCATGGGAACGGCATCATCCCCCAATAGTGCCCATAGTGCGCACTGTCCCTTATGTACCTACGCATTAATCTGGGCGCGAGTATACATGGTATGGTACGCCATATGACATGGTGGACGGTGGATCTACCATTGTTAATGTTTTTTCAAATTTCAGATCAAATTCAAGTTTTAATACTTACTCCACTTTGTAAGTATAAAAAGAATCATCAGTTCATATTATAACCGAGCATGTTACGTGTTATTACGACACGAGCAAAAGAGATTATTCCAAATATAACTCGATAAACCAACAGACGTAAAATCAATCTTGTCAATATAGATGTTCAGTCATAAACTGGTTGCAAAGAAAAATGTGTCTTATTCTGAAGTGTTTAAAGTATGTTTTGAATGTATAATGTAAGTGCGGTGATATAAAATCTGTTATCCAGGATCACTTGAGACATTCCCGGGACGTTGAACATATCTTTCGCTGGAGGATATATCTAGAGCTTTAAAGCCCGTATTTATAATCAGCTCTCAAGAGTGACAGCGAGTTTGAGTTTAAATCAGAAATGTAATTTCAGTACAAAACGGCCTGTCAAATCCACACTTAATATCACTCTCAGACTTGAGATCGCTTTATAAATATGAGCCTTAAAGTATTACAAATATTTTAGCGTGTACCTAAATTAAATTTAACTTACGATTAAATAGCTTAGGACATCAATTTTACAGAATTTATAGGCTACGCCATGCGATGCGCATTGCACATAATTGTCATTAGGTATAGGACGCCGGAAATTAAGCTTGATCAGTGAAATTGCTAGAGAAAAATAAATAATTAATTTTGTCTATGATAATGTGTAGGTAGGTATGTATATTGTATTACTTTACTTATGGATTTATATTCATGTTTTAAACATAAAGTACCTATTTCATAAACTATTTCAAATGAATGCACAAAAATGTAGCTTTATCTTGAAAAACGTTTAAATCATGGACAAAGTTAATAAATTAGAGCTATGCTAGGTGTAAAATAAAATATTTATCAAAGAATAAATAAAAACAAATAAATTATAACGAAGCAAACACATTTATAATAAAATTAGCATCAATTAAAAACAACTAGGTACTTATGTGCTGAATTTGGACACGATTAACAGCTCTATAAAACTCTGCAGCATTCTTTATTTTGATTAGATTAGCGGATGACGTTTATTTCGCTCCCGTGACTGGACGCAAGCTAAATATATCGTGCGCCGGCGCCGGTCCATCGCCATAAAGATCCGTTTGAGTAACTAACTAACTGCCTCCCTCTAACTGCTCTCATGTCGTGTGGGTTTCGAGTCGATCGACCCGATGAACCCCGGTGACAGAGTTTTCAAACCACCTATAATAGCGCAGCTAATTTGCCTCTGACATGGTTTTGTCTAAAGACCCCTATCAAAGGCAGCGACCGGGACCGACGGCTTAACGTGCCCTCCAAAGCACGGAATGCTTTTATTGATAGAGAATCAAGTGATTCAATCTGCATTTTCCACTTTGTTCGTGATTGCCTAAACCGGTAGCAATATTAAAGATATTTACTTATATTTCACCTTTTTTTCCCGCTGTTTATACAAATTACTTAAATCCTACGTTAATAAAGAGTTTTAGGCATATCTAGGTATTATTTTTTATTTCCAACCAGTCGTCTGTCAAGCATAATCAAACCGAAACCCAATCCGGGAATCAAACCCACTAGTCTGCATCATCGTCCCCTTATTTACCAATTACGAGTTTTGTTTGGCACTGAAGGGCCTGCGTTTTAATTTAAAATGTCGGATCAAGGGAACGAACTGATGACGCATTTTTTTTTATCGTTGAGCCCTGAGTGCGTCCCTGTGCGGATGCTGATTGTAAATATTGGAGGGTTTCTTGATTGAGTAATAATAATAACATTTATAATTATTTCGCTTTTGCCTGTTTAAGTATTTGTCAATTTACTGTTTCAAAATTTTTTCGATTGAATCAAAGTAGTTTTCCAAAAAAAAAAAACTTTAGACAACGAAAATTACCAAACTTCATCACATAAGCGAATTTTCCAGTCTTTCCACTACGTAAATTTTCCATCATATTTATCGTTTTTTTATGTGACTGTACTTGTTTCTAAATAAATTTAATTAATCATTGTTTTAGAAATCGACACCAAATATCTCATCAAAATCTGACCAATAGGCGACCTCGTTGCAAACGGGGGTAGTTATTATTTTTAATCCCTTAATGGCGTCCAGATTTCATTACGAGGGTCAGGACGATGATTGAAAGGGTGGGACTTTTTTATTTTTGTTTGAGGGTCTCATATTAGGTGGGTGTGTGTTATATGCCGTTGTAGATGGAATTGTTTTGGTTGTAATTTTAGGAATAAGTATAAACAACACCATAAATAAAATATGTATGTATGTATAAAATATGTATTTGAAATTAAATATGCTTCATATGCCATATCACTTACTAGGTCTGCTGTAAGAAATTTCTTTAAGGAATAAGCAGTGCCTGTTGTGTCGTAATTCTCTATGTTCTGTTCTGTAATTATTTCTATGTACAATTAATGGTTAAATAAAATAAATAAATAAATAAATTAAATACTATGTGTGTGCTTCTATATTTTTATATTCTTTCAGATACTTTACTCAGAGTATTCAATCATGCTAACTTTCAAGTAAAATGAAGACCTTTTCAACACAAAGTCACAGCACATAAAAACCTAACTACTAATCTTAAGCTAAAAGAGCAAACATCCTACGGTGGTCTAAGATGACCACTACGGTAACTAAACATTACATTAGCTCCCAGTCTATAAAAGACCAAAGCGTCCTAACTTATTCTTACAGGCAACTTACTTAAGACATTTTGAACTTCGAACGTAAAAAGTTTTAAAGGAGTGTACACACTGGCGGCACGGTAAAGGCCTGTGTGGACAAGTGATTAGTATAAGACCTCCGCCGCGTGTATGGCGCTTCGTAATGGTAATAACTAAGGATGTAGCTATCTAACAGGTAGGAAACATGGCCGGTATCATTATGTCATAATGCGTTCACAGGAAAAAGAATGTTGAAATTACTTCATACGAAACTCGGAGGAACGTTTGACGGTTTCTAAGAACATTTGTTCACGGAATAAGTTTAAAATCCGTTTATCTTTTGTTATTGGAAATTAACATTGTTGAAGGGCCTTTTTTCTGTGGCCTAACTACAAGCATTAAATCATCTTTGAAATGTATGAAACAAGGAAACAAACAATCATTTGCGAATCAATGAAGTTTTAATTGCGTGTCATCTGCACGCAGAAGGTTTTTTTTAGCGTCAAACAAAAGGCTATATTAATGTGGCCTCGTTTTCAGCGCGATGTTTGCCATAGACTCGACATGAAGAAGAAGTAGCTGGTCTCTTCACTGCAAAAACTAAGATCCATTTCGAACCAGCTTTCCCATCATCG
>JARACY010001467.1:0-57712 GCA_029255725.1 Scrobipalpa atriplicella
ATTTCGGAGACTATCGAATCCAAGAGGAAGACATTGTCTGCGGCTATTGATTGAAGGGTTACAACATCTACCGGCTCACGTTGTACGTTTATTCTTCTTCTTAGCATGTCGATGGCAGACACTAATCTGTTGCAGCCCAGAATTTGGCCACGTTTAAAGAGGTTTTCCTGCGTGCAGGTGTAGGGGCACGTAGGGTACGATATTACGTGTTTCATCGTTTGAACTGCACCGCACGAACAGTTCCCAAAAATCGCCCAAAATTAACGCAAAATCACCCAAAAATCCCCACCTGACCTTGTTTTCTTTGCTCCGACGGGTCTGGGTCCGGAATCTATTTAAAGACTTCCAAACGGCCATGGCAAATCATGTGCAGAGGGAAGGCTTTCTGATATCGGGACGAAGGGTGTTGGTAAGCTTACTTATACTGCCAAAAGTTGCACCGATTCTTGGGTTCTACTAATAGAGGATAGACACACTTTATAAAACAATTTTGTTTCTTGCTTTTCAGATGTTGTAGCACTGGTTTGTGGTTATGCATTGGGTGCCGTGTGTTAATATCCATCTTCAATCTTTCAAAAGAGCTCTGCACACAGCTGGGGGGCAATCGCTGCTAGTGGGTACAGCTGACTGATCGGGGTCAGTTTTAGGTAACAAGTTATGATCTGACAAGTTTCAGTTGTATTTATTCTTTTGCGGCAATTTTTTTTAATGTTTAAGCTCATAATATACCTAATTAGGACGTTCCCCACATGGTTTTACCCCCAGAATTGTCAATTTGTCATGTTGTGGAACTCATACGTCAGGCCTTTGAGCATATTCTCAATATTTCCGATTACTGAACTCAGACAGGAGTCGCTGCCAATCCATCATGGTGGTTCGAGTGTTTGTCTGTGGTGGCCGTCGTATACATGACGTTAACGTTGCTGGCTCATGCGCCTGGGGTGGTGGATCTCGCTCGTTGCTCGAAGGATGCGGAGTCCATATTTCCTACGAGTAAGATGCTTTGATTGCATGGTAAACAGCCAATCCTGATCAACGAGATCAACAGACTAGACCCAAATTCAACGCTCCTGGGATTATGTTGGATGTAAGACAACTCTTGAGCGTCTTATTATTGACGAAAATGGAGTGGATACCACCAGGTTAGAAGCTGTTTCATGCCTGAGTTTAGCGCATATTTGCATGCAAGTACGGGCGCATTTATGGACGACGACTCATTTTGGGTGTTAGTGGCGCTCTGATTGCGGCTAACGGACACCATTCTTACTTTTGCGCCTTCTCATTTAGGCAGAACCAATCAAGCTACACAGGCGCAGCGGCTGAATATGGTGAGAGAGGCTTCCTCTCTTTGCTGTGGAAACAGACGGACCCTGGTACAGTGAGGATAAGGCATTTGTGACCGATATTAAACAGAGGCTGAAAGCGAAAAATAATCCCCTAACTAAAACCTCGCTCTGGATGTTTCCTGGTCTAACGTAGGTATAATTATTTAGTAACAGTCTATCGCGGCAACGAGGCAAGCTTGATGGATGATTTATAATTTATGATTTGAGAATGAGGGGTTGCGCCTACAGCCCAACAGCCACTGCGACCTGTGTAGATCTATTGTAGCTAACCCTCCTGATTTTTGTAGGGCCTCATCCAGTCGGGCCCTTTCGAAGAATGCCACGATCTGTTTGGGGCCTAAACCTTGGACATCTTGAGGGATCAGCTGATAGCTGCCCGTTGCCCTATTTCTAGTGTGAGCCATAGCATAACACTCGCAGAGGACGTGGATCGGTGTTTCCTCATCCTCCACACAATATCTACAGTACGGGTTGTCTGACTTGATGATACGTTTGGACCAAGAATGTTACAAAATGTCATTTTTGACTCTAAACTTCACTAAAATTGTGTTGGATTTAGTATTTATCATTTGTATTTCAAAGCTACCCACCTAATTTACGAATAAAATTTGTTATTTTCTTGGGTTTATAAAATGTATGAAGTAGTTTCCAACACGAATAATTATTATGTATGCAGATCTAGGGTTATTTACAGATTAAGCTCAGTGATGTGGAAAATGTAAGTAGCTAAAGGCACGAAGAAGATTTTGTTTCTAGTGGTTACGTCACTTTTTTCAATATATTACGATTGTATGTCCGACACTTCAGCAATATTTATAGGTTTCTTTTTTTAATAATACCAATCGTCAGTACTTTTATTATAGTTGTCATTAATAACAGTTTGTCGTTAACGTAATTTTTGTCTCAATAATCGGTATGTCTAACTTATATAAAAGTAATTATGCAAGATAAAGAAATAGGATTTATTTTCATGGAAGTAATTTTTGTCGACCATAATTACTGTAATGTTTATTTTAAAGTAATTTTACTTTCTTGCTATTATGAGTGTCATGTGTCTTTGGTACTTTTAAAAGGCATAAAGAAAATAATCTACTGGCATGTAAGTAAATTTGCCTTACTATAGAATGAAGTCACTTTTACGTAAGCGCCACTTATCTCCTAAACTAGCAGGTAAATCAATATGTAATGTGTAGATAATAATACCTCATTGCTAACTTGTTTTAAATAAATTTATTTCAATAAAATCGGATGGTTAGGTTAAAAGCTATGATTTTTTTTGTAAAAAAATAAACTATAAATCGATTTTTCTAGAAATGCCATTTTGGCGGTTACGTAAAGTTGCCTTTCCAGTGACGATATGTTTGATAAACTAAATCACACCGCATGATCTAGGGCCTTGGACAGTGTGGTCGATGCATCTTTTTCTGACGTAGTCTGGCTATACCTAACCTTATTTGTATACATACTTATGAAAAATTTTGATATCCCTTGGGATGAAAAGTCATCCATTATTTTGCAATATTTCATCATTATCCGCTCTGTCTCGAAAACCAAGCTTAATATAATAATAACATTAAGAACTTCCAAGAATCGGGCTTGGAACTTTTCTAACAATGCTCTAAAGTTAAGACAGCCTTTTATGTATTTATTTATTTATTTAACAATTTATTGTACACACTAAAGAATATAAAATACAAACAAGAAAGAAACAAGACACAACAGGCACTGCTTATCTCTATAAAGAAATTTCTTACAGCACACCTACAGAAGTGAGATTTGATGCCGAGAAGCGGAGGTTTTTTTTTTTTTTATTTTATATTCTTTAGTGTGTACAATAAATTGTTAAATAAATAAATAAATACATAAAAGGCTGTCTTAACTTTAGAGCATTGTTAGAAAAGTTCCAAGCCCGATTCTTGGAAGTTCTTAATGTTATTATTATATTAAGCTTGGTTTTCGAGACAGAGCGGATAATGATGAAATATTGCAAAATAATGGATGACTTTTCATCCCAAGGGATATCAAAATTTTTCATAAGTATGTATACAAATAAGGTTAGGTATAGCCAGACTACGTCAGAAAAAGATGCATCGACCACACTGTCCAAGGCCCTAGATCATGCGGTGTGATTTAGTTTATCAAACATATCGTCACTGGAAAGGCAACTTTACGTAACCGCCAAAATGGCATTTCTAGAAAAATCGATTTATAGTTTATTTTTTTTACAAAAAAAATCATAGCTTTTAACCTAACCATCCGATTTTATTGAAATAAATTTATTTAAAACAAGTTAGCAATGAGGTATTATTATCTACACATTACATATTGATTTACCTGCTAGTTTAGGAGATAAGTGGCGCTTACGTAAAAGTGACTTCATTCTATAGTAAGGCAAATTTACTTACATGCCAGTAGATTATTTTCTTTATGCCTTTTAAAAGTACCAAAGACACATGACACTCATAATAGCAAGAAAGTAAAATTACTTTAAAATAAACATTACAGTAATTATGGTCGACAAAAATTACTTCCATGAAAATAAATCCTATTTCTTTATCTTGCATAATTACTTTTATATAAGTTAGACATACCGATTATTGAGACAAAATTACGTTAACGACAAACTGTTATTAATGACAACTATAATAAAAGTACTGACGATTGGTATTATTAAAAAAAGAAACCTATAAATATTGCTGAAGTGTCGGACATACAATCGTAATATATTGAAAAAGTGACGTAACCACTAGAAACAAAATCTTCTTCGTGCCTTTAGCTACTTACATTTTCCACAAAATTAATGTCGAGTTGAGCTGCAAAGAGGCTATTGTATAGAGTACTTTATAACATACGTCCCTATTTGATTACTACAAGTGGGTGCGCAACAGGGTGATCCTTTAGGTGGCCTGGTGTTCAACTTGACCATCAACAAAATTATATCTAAGTAAAAGTCACCACTTAATATTAGTTACTTAGATGATGAAACTTTAGAAGATCCAGACACCATTGCACAAGACATTCGGGCCCTTGTTTCCTAGGTTTCGAGATTTGGGTTTGGAGATGAACATATCTGAGTGAGAATTCTTTGCCTATTCTGAAACTGCCAGAGTGTATTTGTCTCAACTTGAATCCTTGATACCTAACCAAGCTGAGAAAGCTGAATTCAGTGTTGCCTTTTGGTGTCTCCGATCTTCCAGAAGACTATTTCGGAGACTATCGAATCCAAGAGGAAGACATTGTCTGCGGCTATTGATTGAAGGGTTACAACATCTACCGGCTCACGTTGTACGTTTATTCTTCTTCTTAGCATGTCGATGGCAGACACTAATCTGTTGCAGCCCAGAATTTGGCCACGTTAAAGAGGTTTTCCTGCGTGCAGGTGTAGGGGCACGTAGGGTACGATATTACGTGTTTCATCGTTTGAACTGCACCGCACGAACAGTTCCCAAAAATCGCCCAAAATTAACGCAAAATCACCCAAAAATCCCCACCTGACCTTGTTTTCTTTGCTCCGACGGGTCTGGGTCCGGAATCTATTTAAAGACTTCCAAACCGGCCATGGCAAATCATGTGCAGAGGGAAGGCTTTCTGATATCGGGACGAAGGGTGTTGGTAAGCTTACTTTATACTGCCAAAAGTTGCACCGATTCTTGGGTTCTACTAATAGAGGATAGACACACTTTATAAAACAATTTTGTTTCTTGCTTTTCAGATGTTGTAGCACTGGTTTGTGGTTATGCATTGGGTGCCGTGTGTTAATATCCATCTTCAATCTTTCAAAAGAGCTCTGCACACAGCTGGGGGGCAATCGCTGCTAGTGGGTACAGCTGACTGATCGGGGTCAGTTTTAGGTAACAAGTTATGATCTGACAAGTTTCAGTTGTATTTATTCTTTTGCGGCAATTTTTTTTAATGTTTAAGCTCATAATATACCTAATTAGGACGTTCCCCACATGGTTTTACCCCCAGAATTGTCAATTTGTCATGTTGTGGAACTCATACGTCAGGCCTTTGAGCATATTCTCAATATTTCCGATTACTGAACTCAGACAGGAGTCGCTGCCAATCCATCATGGTGGTTCGAGTGTTTGTCTGTGGTGGCCGTCGTATACATGACGTTAACGTTGCTGGCTCATGCGCCTGGGGTGGTGGATCTCGCTCGTTGCTCGAAGGATGCGGAGTCCATATTTCCTACGAGTAAGATGCTTTGATTGCATGGTAAACAGCCAATCCTGATCAACGAGATCAACAGACTAGACCCAAATTCAACGCTCCTGGGATTATGTTGGATGTAAGACAACTCTTGAGCGTCTTATTATTGACGAAAATGGAGTGGATACCACCAGGTTAGAAGCTGTTTCATGCCTGAGTTTAGCGCATATTTGCATGCAAGTACGGGCGCATTTATGGACGACGACTCATTTTGGGTGTTAGTGGCGCTCTGATTGCGGCTAACGGACACCATTCTTACTTTTGCGCCTTCTCATTTAGGCAGAACCAATCAAGCTACACAGGCGCAGCGGCTGAATATGGTGAGAGAGGCTTCCTCTCTTTGCTGTGGAAACAGACGGACCCTGGTACAGTGAGGATAAGGCATTTGTGACCGATATTAAACAGAGGCTGAAAGCGAAAATAATCCCCTAACTAAAACCTCGCTCTGGATGTTTCCTGGTCTAACGTAGGTATAATTATTTAGTAACAGTCTATCGCGGCAACGAGGCAAGCTTGATGGATGATTTATAATTTATGATTTGAGAATGAGGGGTTGCGCCTACAGCCCAACAGCCACTGCGACCTGTGTAGATCTATTGTAGCTAACCCTCCTGATTTTTGTAGGGCCTCATCCAGTCGGGCCCTTTCGAAGAATGCCACGATCTGTTTGGGGCCTAAACCTTGGACATCTTGAGGGATCAGCTGATAGCTGCCCGTTGCCCTATTTCTAGTGTGAGCCATAGCATAACACTCGCAGAGGACGTGGATCGGTGTTTCCTCATCCTCCACACAATATCTACAGTACGGGTTGTCTGACTTGATGGATACGTTTGGACCAAGAATGTTACAAAATGTCATTTTTGACTCTAAACTTCACTAAAATTGTGTTGGATTTAGTATTTATCATTTGTATTTCAAAGCTACCCACCTAATTTACGAATAAAATTTGTTATTTTCTTGGGTTTATAAAATGTATGAAGTAGTTTCCAACACGAATAATTATTATGTATGCAGATCTAGGGTTATTTACAGATTAAGCTCAGTGATGTGGAAAATGTAAGTAGCTAAAGGCACGAAGAAGATTTTGTTTCTAGTGGTTACGTCACTTTTTCAATATATTACGATTGTATGTCCGACACTTCAGCAATATTTATAGGTTTCTTTTTTTAATAATACCAATCGTCAGTACTTTTATTATAGTTGTCATTAATAACAGTTTGTCGTTAACGTAATTTTGTCTCAATAATCGGTATGTCTAACTTATATAAAAGTAATTATGCAAGATAAAGAAATAGGATTTATTTTCATGGAAGTAATTTTTGTCGACCATAATTACTGTAATGTTTATTTTAAAGTAATTTTACTTTCTTGCTATTATGAGTGTCATGTGTCTTTGGTACTTTTAAAAGGCATAAAGAAAATAATCTACTGGCATGTAAGTAAATTTGCCTTACTATAGAATGAAGTCACTTTTACGTAAGCGCCACTTATCTCCTAAACTAGCAGGTAAATCAATATGTAATGTGTAGATAATAATACCTCATTGCTAACTTGTTTTAAATAAATTTATTTCAATAAAATCGGATGGTTAGGTTAAAAGCTATGATTTTTTTTGTAAAAAAATAAACTATAAATCGATTTTTCTAGAAATGCCATTTTGGCGGTTACGTAAAGTTGCCTTTCCAGTGACGATATGTTTGATAAACTAAATCACACCGCATGATCTAGGGCCTTGGACAGTGTGGTCGATGCATCTTTTTCTGACGTAGTCTGGCTATACCTAACCTTATTTGTATACATACTTATGAAAAATTTTGATATCCCTTGGGATGAAAAGTCATCCATTATTTTGCAATATTTCATCATTATCCGCTCTGTCTCGAAAACCAAGCTTAATATAATAATAACATTAAGAACTTCCAAGAATCGGGCTTGGAACTTTTCTAACAATGCTCTAAAGTTAAGACAGCCTTTTATGTATTTATTTATTTATTTAACAATTTATTGTACACACTAAAGAATATAAAATAAAAAAAAAAAAAACCTCCGCTTCTCGGCATCAAATCTCACTTCTGTAGGTGTGCTGTAAGAAATTTCTTTATAGAGATAAGCAGTGCCTGTTGTGTCTTGTTTCTTTCTTGTTTGTATTTTATATTCTTTAGTGTGTACAATAAATTGTTAAATAAATAAATAAATACATAAAAGGCTGTCTTAACTTTAGAGCATTGTTAGAAAAGTTCCAAGCCCGATTCTTGGAAGTTCTTAATGTTATTATTATATTAAGCTTGGTTTTCGAGACAGAGCGGATAATGATGAAATATTGCAAAATAATGGATGACTTTTCATCCCAAGGGATATCAAAATTTTTCATAAGTATGTATACAAATAAGGTTAGGTATAGCCAGACTACGTCAGAAAAAGATGCATCGACCACACTGTCCAAGGCCCTAGATCATGCGGTGTGATTTAGTTTATCAAACATATCGTCACTGGAAAGGCAACTTTACGTAACCGCCAAAATGGCATTTCTAGAAAAATCGATTTATAGTTTATTTTTTTACAAAAAAAATCATAGCTTTTAACCTAACCATCCGATTTTATTGAAATAAATTTATTTAAAACAAGTTAGCAATGAGGTATTATTATCTACACATTACATATTGATTTACCTGCTAGTTTAGGAGATAAGTGGCGCTTACGTAAAAGTGACTTCATTCTATAGTAAGGCAAATTTACTTACATGCCAGTAGATTATTTTCTTTATGCCTTTTAAAAGTACCAAAGACACATGACACTCATAATAGCAAGAAAGTAAAATTACTTTAAAATAAACATTACAGTAATTATGGTCGACAAAAATTACTTCCATGAAAATAAATCCTATTTCTTTATCTTGCATAATTACTTTTATATAAGTTAGACATACCGATTATTGAGACAAAATTACGTTAACGACAAACTGTTATTAATGACAACTATAATAAAAGTACTGACGATTGGTATTATTAAAAAAAGAAACCTATAAATATTGCTGAAGTGTCGGACATACAATCGTAATATATTGAAAAAGTGACGTAACCACTAGAAACAAAATCTTCTTCGTGCCTTTAGCTACTTACATTTTCCACATCACTGAGCTTAATCTGTAAATAACCCTAGATCTGCATACATAATAATTATTCGTGTTGGAAACTACTTCATACATTTTATAAACCCAAGAAAATAACAAATTTTATTCGTAAATTAGGTGGGTAGCTTTGAAATACAAATGATAAATACTAAATCCAACACAATTTTAGTGAAGTTTAGAGTCAAAAATGACATTTTGTAACATTCTTGGTCCAAACGTATCCATCAAGTCAGACAACCCGTACTGTAGATATTGTGTGGAGGATGAGGAAACACCGATCCACGTCCTCTGCGAGTGTTATGCTATGGCTCACACTAGAAATAGGGCAACGGGCAGCTATCAGCTGATCCCTCAAGATGTCCAAGGTTTAGGCCCCAAACAGATCGTGGCATTCTTCGAAAGGGCCCGACTGGATGAGGCCCTACAAAAATCAGGAGGGTTAGCTACAATAGATCTACACAGGTCGCAGTGGCTGTTGGGCTGTAGGCGCAACCCCTCATTCTCAAATCATAAATTATAAATCATCCATCAAGCTTGCCTCGTTGCCGCGATAGACTGTTACTAAATAATTATACCTACGTTAGACCAGGAAACATCCAGAGCGAGGTTTTAGTTAGGGGATTATTTTCGCTTTCAGCCTCTGTTTAATATCGGTCACAAATGCCTTATCCTCACTGTACCAGGGTCCGTCTGTTTCCACAGCAAAGAGAGGAAGCCTCTCTCACCATATTCAGCCGCTGCGCCTGTGCAGCTTGATTGGTTCTGCCTAAATGAGAAGGCGCAAAAGTAAGAATGGTGTCCGTTAGCCGCAATCAGAGCGCCACTAACACCCAAAATGAGTCGTCGTCCATAAATGCGCCCGTACTTGCATGCAAATATGCGCTAAACTCAGGCATGAAACAGCTTCTAACCTGGTGGTATCCACTCCATTTTCGTCAATAATAAGACGCTCAAGAGTTGTCTTACATCCAACATAATCCCAGGAGCGTTGAATTTGGGTCTAGTCTGTTGATCTCGTTGATCAGGATTGGCTGTTTACCATGCAATCAAAGCATCTTACTCGTAGGAAATATGGACTCCGCATCCTTCGAGCAACGAGCGAGATCCACCACCCCAGGCGCATGAGCCAGCAACGTTAACGTCATGTATACGACGGCCACCACAGACAAACACTCGAACCACCATGATGGATTGGCAGCGACTCCTGTCTGAGTTCAGTAATCGGAAATATTGAGAATATGCTCAAAGGCCTGACGTATGAGTTCCACAACATGACAAATTGACAATTCTGGGGGTAAAACCATGTGGGGAACGTCCTAATTAGGTATATTATGAGCTTAAACATTAAAAAAAATTGCCGCAAAAGAATAAATACAACTGAAACTTGTCAGATCATAACTTGTTACCTAAAACTGACCCCGATCAGTCAGCTGTACCCACTAGCAGCGATTGCCCCCCAGCTGTGTGCAGAGCTCTTTTGAAAGATTGAAGATGGATATTAACACACGGCACCCAATGCATAACCACAAACCAGTGCTACAACATCTGAAAAGCAAGAAACAAAATTGTTTTATAAAGTGTGTCTATCCTCTATTAGTAGAACCCAAGAATCGGTGCAACTTTTGGCAGTATAAAGTAAGCTTACCAACACCCTTCGTCCCGATATCAGAAAGCCTTCCCTCTGCACATGATTTGCCATGGCCGGTTTGGAAGTCTTTAAATAGATTCCGGACCCAGACCCGTCGGAGCAAAGAAAACAAGGTCAGGTGGGGATTTTTGGGTGATTTTGCGTTAATTTTGGGCGATTTTTGGGAACTGTTCGTGCGGTGCAGTTCAAACGATGAAACACGTAATATCGTACCCTACGTGCCCCTACACCTGCACGCAGGAAAACCTCTTTAACGTGGCCAAATTCTGGGCTGCAACAGATTAGTGTCTGCCATCGACATGCTAAGAAGAAGAATAAACGTACAACGTGAGCCGGTAGATGTTGTAACCCTTCAATCAATAGCCGCAGACAATGTCTTCCTCTTGGATTCGATAGTCTCCGAAATAGTCTTCTGGAAGATCGGAGACACCAAAAGGCAACACTGAATTCAGCTTTCTCAGCTTGGTTAGGTATCAAGGATTCAAGTTGAGACAAATACACTCTGGCAGTTTCAGAATAGGCAAAGAATTCTCACTCAGATATGTTCATCTCCAAACCCAAATCTCGAAACCTAGGAAACAAGGGCCCGAATGTCTTGTGCAATGGTGTCTGGATCTTCTAAAGTTTCATCATCTAAGTAACTAATATTAAGTGGTGACTTTTACTTAGATATAATTTTGTTGATGGTCAAGTTGAACACCAGGCCACCTAAAGGATCACCCTGTTGCGCACCCACTTGTAGTAATCAAATAGGGACGTATGTTATAAAGTACTCTATACAATAGCCTCTTTGCAGCTCAACTCGACATTAATTTTGTGGAAAAACAGTGGCCATGAACATGAAGAAACTAACCAGTTACATAGTACAGTTACAAAAGGTAATCCTTATGAAGGACATTAAAGTCATCTAGAATGACTAGCTCCACGAGTTGTTAAAACCTGTTCGATATTTTTGCAAAGTTGCGACTGGTGGGCATCCTAGTTGTTGAGGAAACCTTTTTGAGGTATCTTTCCCGTTACTTGGGCGCCCATATTCCTACGGTCGGCCAGCGTGTGTCTTTAATTTGATCCAGCTATCCTCCGACCAAAGATAAACATCCGATGTCGCAACAATATTCCACTTCAAATAGCAACAGCTATAAGGTACTTCAGTGTAGACTCAACTTCCATAATAGATTTTCTTAACTTCAAGATGGAACATGGTTGGTTGTTTGGCGAGTTGAAGTTGGTGTTAAACTGAACAGCCTCAAAAAAATGTTAAAATAAATAGCTAAGAAACAAATCGGGCACTGCCCCGAGGTCATGTGTAGTGTATATCTATAGTCATGAAGTTCATTATAAACTTCATTGACGCGGACTTCATTAATATTTTTGTGATTAAGCTTGTGTACTACCACCACAAACCAATATTTTACAATTTGATAATTATTGTAAAGAAATTAATGATCTAAAAATAGTTTTCAAAAAGAAATATTTAATTATAATGTAATTAAAAACTAGGTGATCATCAGTTTACCAAGCAATTTGACGAAAAAAACAAGCAATATCATGTTTACTAACTATTACTAAGGTAAACAGAATTCGAAAAATCCGGGGCTGTTAAAAATTCTTATCTGATTAATTCTCAAAAAATATTAAAAATTAAGAGCAAAGCAATTTTACTTGTAGCCTAGAAAATTATTAATAATTTAATCTTCATTACGTATCCGCCCTGCTCTCTATAAGAAAGCAAAATTACGTATACGCCATGCCACATCCCGATTGAAGTAAACCAAATTTTACGTATCCGCCTTCTCTCTCATAGAGATTAGAAAGCAAAATTACTTATATGCCATGTCTCATCCCAATTACTGCAAACCAAATTTACTTAAACCAAGATAAACTTCAATCATAGGAATGGCAAAAATACTTATACAACATTATTTTTCAGATCACAGTCAGTCTATTTTACTGAAATGTTAATTGGTATAAATATCCGGTGAGCATACATGACTTATACGACACATGTGTAAAAAAGACCAAAATATGTGGCGGTTAAGAAATTGGGAAAAAAAAAACCCGCCTTTTTACAGGTTACGTAAGCGCCACAAAAGTGCTCAGATCGCAATACTTCCTACACAGATCGACGCAGAAAAATTCGCTGATTCCGAATATGTATATAACTCAATATGGCCAATTTGGCGGTTACGTAAAGTTGCCTTTCCAGTGACGATATGTTATATGTGACTAGCATTTATTAGTCACATAATAACAATAATTTTTGTGGATTGTGTGTAAAACTTATGAAGACTGGTTATGGCAACACAATATGTGGAGACATCTAGAGGAGAGTAGCAGAATGAATTGAAATGCCAGTGGGACTTTCGAAGATTCGGGAAGAATCGGGACGGAAAAGTCTAGTGCTTCGCGAGGTCTGGAAACAGGCCGGGATCATATAAAAGTCGTTGTGAGCGTGCAGCGAGGACTCAGTTTTAGTTTTACCTTCGAAGGATCGTTATTATTAAGTTCAGTTTCGTTTACTGAGCTACTCCTATTAGTTTGTCCCATTCACATAATCCTAAAGCTCAGGCCATATGACATTTATGGCTAAAAGACCAAGAAGCATCCTTATATTGTTGGTAAATTAACTACTAACCTATGCAATCAGTGTACTAGCATAATTAGTTGACAGGATTTCTAATCCTATCATGTGGACGAACTAACTCGTCCATGCCTTGAGTGGTATGATGATGTAGGCTTATTGCATTGTCGTAGAACGTAGAGTAGAGAAATGGAATAGAATGGAATATGGTGACTTCCTGCGGACATTGTGACAGACGACGGGATAAATCTAAGAAATGAACAAAATTACAGTACGTTCTTCTTATAACGACCCTAAAATAATGTCAGAAGTGCCGCAAACGGATTAACGAAAATTGTTCGATCGTTGACGCTCTGTGTAACCCATAAAGGGTACAGGCGTGACTGTGTGTATGTGTGTGTGTGGACAATATTTATGTAAAATTTTGTGAGATTTATTGAATTTATTTGAAAAATTTCAAAAAACGCGCGGCGCAAAATGCGCGACGCACACAAAATGGCGCGCGCCTCTCCCCGCCCTAACGCGGCTTCTGATTGGTCGAGCGCGCGGCGACGCAAAATGAGTTCTAGGCCGACTCAATAACGTAACGACCGAAATGCGGCCGCCGTGAGCAGGGTAGAGGGGGGTCTCAAGGTTAGTTCGATACTGAGTGTGTAAGTGACAGCACGTTCGATTTTTGAACGCAACAAATATCACTTCTTCTTTTGAATTAAATGGTTTTTGACAAGTAATTCGGCCAGTGTCACGCGAATCAGTATTTCGCTGCTAAAAGTTTCGCTTTTTCTATTTAATTTTATGGATTTGGAAGACAAGTGATTCAGCCAGCGTTAAGACACAAGAATGTACGAATACTTAACAGAGAGAATGATAATTGCAATACAACAGCGACCTTCAATATGGGACTCATCAGATAAATCGTATAGCGATCGGGTGGTGAAGCAAAAAGCATGGCATGAAGTGGCAGAAATATGTCATCAAGAATGGAATACCTTGAACAACGAGGAAAAGTTTGAGAAACGTAAGTATTTTTTTAACGTGCGTTTTGTATACAGGGTGTTATTTTAGCATGATGCATTTTTAACATGTTCTACGTTAATACTGTTAGATACTTATACAGGATGTTTTTACACTAATAACTTTTAGATTATACAGGGTATCAGATTATTCAAATTGTATAGGATCTTTTACGAGTATTTTTTTCTATTATTGCTCGTATTGATTGCTAAGTATACTCCATTACTTTAGAAGCAAAAAATAAAGCAATGTATGGTCGAGTAAATTCCACTCCGTACATTCGGGTTCGTCACCAACTTGGCCCCGAATTAAGTCCTCCCTAGGGCCCAGTTGATGACTCGCAAAATATTCAATTTTAAGTAGTCGTCAACCGCTCCCCCTTTTGAATTTGCAAGCTACTAATTATATTAGAAACGTACATACATAGAAATCTAAAGTCACGCTTTTATCCTGTATGGGGGAGGCAGAGCGTCATTGGCGTAATTTTTTTTTATACCTGAAACTGATAGGGTTTGCTCAGTTAACGAAACTGAACACCTTTCACCAGGGAATTCTTTGAAGAAAAAAAATACTTTCCCATACACTTCAGTCAGAAAATTTGTATGGGAAAGTAATTTTTTTTTCATTTCCTGCAAGAATTTTCTGGTGAAAATTGTGGACTGAGTAACCCCTATCAGTTTCTGGTACGTTGTCCCTTACACCCGGCCCGGCATCGGTAAATATACTTGTCGTCAGAATAGTTAGGCCCGTATTTATAATCAGCCCTCAAGTGACAGCGAGTTTGAGTTCGTATCAGAAATGTCATTTCAGTACAAAACGACCTGTCTAATCTATACTTAATATTGCTCTCAATCTTGAGATCGCTTTGTAAATACGATTTTAGAGGCCTTAAAATTATTGTTAGCTTAGCTACATTTTTGTTTTTCAGTGGATGCCCTGAGAAAGAAATGGAAATCCGCCCGTGACTACTACGTGCGTGAAAAAAACAGAGAAAGCGAGGAGGGCTCCGGTCGTGCGGCTAAGAGAAGGAAGATCTGCCCTTATTTTGATCTGATGGACTTTTTGAAAATAAACCCTAAACAGCCAGAGAGAAAAAGCGCCCGAGAACCCGCTGCACCAGAAAACTCATGTGAAGAAAGTGATTTTATGGAAAATAATGAAGAAGAGGAAATAGAACTGAAATTCCAGCCAGATCTTACCCTATTTGAACCGTCAACATCGATCGAAACAGTCTCCGTAGAACCACTGGTGTTGCCAACAGTAAATAATAAACAAAATTCGCCGGACTCTCTTATGAACAGAATCAATAAAAACGACGACGACCCAAATCTGCACTTCTTGCTGTCAGTTTTGCCGGAGATGTCAAAAATGACGGAAAGACAGAATTTTGAATTTCGAATGGAAGTGATGAAAGCGTTGAACAAAGTGAAATATAAAGTGCCTGATCTTAATCCTGACAGCAACAGTAGTTAAGGAGTAGGTAAAGTATTAAATAAGATTTTGAAGATTTGGAGCATTTTTTAAATGTACTCGTATCTCCCAAATGTCATTACAACTGTTGTTTAAAAATACTCCAAATACAACTGTATTTACGTATCCTTTTTTCGAACGAAACAAACAATATATAATAATATTTAAGTATCCTTTTTTCGAACGAAACAAACCTATTTCATAATCATAATCATATTATGAAATAGGTTTGTTTCGTTCGAAAAAAGGATACTTAATAGCTATTTATGTAACTGTTGCATAATGAGGGATATTTAACACGAGTGTGGTTTATGAAACGAGCGCAGCGAGTTTCATAAAAGTATACACGAGTGTTAAATACTAATTATGTACAGTTTCATACAATAGTTTATCTACACTCATACAACAAATTTAAATTAAAGAAAAAATAAAGTAATCATTATTTCTTCTTTTCTAGTTTGCTCAAATAGCAAGCATCTGCGTAAAAATAATAAAAAAAAAAACTTCATTTTGTTACAGCTTTGCGATAACGAAATGAAATTTGTATGCTTCCTTAGTCACGGCTGCATCGAAAGGTATATCATTTGCTTAGCGTTTCTGATAAGTAAATGAAGGATTTACGACATGAGTGTAGATAAATATTATTATATATTTCAGAAAAAGGAAATGGATATTTATTTTCTTACCCACATAAATCTCTCTTGTTAATTACGAGACCCGGTATGCTCGTAAAACACACACTGCGCCATAATCTAGGCCCGTATTTATAATCAGCTCTCAAGAGTGACAGCGAGTTTGAGTCCGTATCAGAAATGTCATTTCAGTACAAAACGATCTGTCAAATTCATACTTAATATTGCTCTCAATCTTGAGATCGCTTTATAAATACGAGCCCTAGAGTTTTGCGCACTGTTCATCGGAAGTGCTCATTTTTATTGACACTCGATGCCTTGCACGTCGCCTTTCCGTTTTGTATTAGATCTGCATTGCTTCTGTTGGTTTAGTTATTAATTTCTCAAATTTTATAATGTTTCTGATCTGTGCTGTTTTCTGACAGGTGGTTAGTTACGCGGCATAGCTAACTTATGCCCCAAAATTATGTTACCTATTTTTTTCAAAAATATATTGAAATTATTCACATTTATTCGAACTATTGTCACATTAATGTTTTTGTCACAATTGTTTTACTTTTGTATTGAATAAGTGCCGTAGAAGTTAAAAATGTAAAATAAATAAAATTGTTACGAATTTTCGGCCCATCCCTAGTTATACCGGCGGTATTATAACATAGTTTCTTTTAAAATCAGTACTTACAATCAATTACAATTCCCATTTTCATGTTAAATGTTACGTAAAAAGAAAACGAAACGAGACAGAGCGCTTGATAAACAAAAGTGTTAAGAGTAAAAAAATTAGCAATTCAATATTTATTGTAAGCATTGCTGTTGAAACAATAAATTGTGATGAATTTAACCATCTCTCCTCTAGTATTACCTATTAACAAAATGATGAAATGTCCTGATTAATATAAAAATATTAAAAACATAATAAATCACTGTTGTGGACCAACTGCAGACACGGAACGACGTCCATTATGTTTTGGCGGGAAGCCGCCGCCACCATTTTGTTTTTCTTTTTAAAACTCCCGGTCTTCGGTAATTGACAGAATCGGCCAGTTTGATTCTGAGCACACGAACTTTTTGTTCGCATCTCTTTTATGTGGCGTATATTTTGTTTCTTTTTTATAGATTTTATGCGATTTAATTTAAAGTGGCAACCGGAAAGGCCCTTTTATTTATGACATGATCGAACTGATTAAAAAGATTAAACGAGCTTGTTAAAAGGGTAAAAACATATACTTATTGTCTTTTTCTTTTATGATAACGTTTCTATTTATAAGTGTTGTAATGTTATCTTTATTACTTTTGAGATTATAATCATACTAGGGAGGTAATTAAGCTTTTTATCCGTTGTTTTTATCTCACAATTAGAAATAATTTTATGCAGTTAGGTATACATCGGTTGACATTGGGCCCGATTCGTAACCATCCCGACTTATCTAAATCTCAACTAAAATTATTGCCATCCCGTTCTGTTCTCTCATGATAGAATGAGACAGGTATGGACTTATATTAGTTAACTCGCGTATTTTGCAACCACGAATTGCTACCATTACCTGCCAAGAATATTTTTTCGGCCACTTTTATTTCATCGATGAGAATTTTATCTATTTTTGTCGAATCTAGTGTAGACGAGATGTTGTTCCGGTAATTTCACGTCGAAAAATAGAAAATATGTAAAGGAAATTACGTCACATGATGTCACAGGTATCTTCAGGTATCAAAGAGGGCAATCTTTTATGGAGGAAAGAAGCTGTTTGACGCTCAAAATGGCAACAAAATGGCGTCATTACCTTTAAAGTGTGTTACAAAAAAAATCTAAGTAGGACAATAATGAAAGAATACAATATTTCTCTAAAAAAGCTCTATAAAATTCTATAGCAAATAAGTAGAATTTTTAGACTTGGCAATATTAGGTAGGTTTTGTCTCATTTGCCTCTTTTACATTTTCAACTAGAAAAATGAAGGGAAAATCGAAATGAACCTACGCGCGAATTTTCGTTTTTGTTTTTTGATTTATTTTATTTATTTTCCTCATAGGTGTAGTATAAAGCACTGTGTATCACTAAGAAGAATGTGCGAGTCCCAACCCAACTCGTGTGTATTGAGGCCCTTATAAGCCGTGCGTTTAAAGAAACGATTTGAAAATGGCGTCGGCTCGCTTCGTGATTGGTCCGCCTCGCATGCGTGCTCGCTCTACATAATAGAGAGTGAGTGAGAAAGCATGCGAGCGTCGGCCATTTATAGATCGTTTCTTTATGTGCACGGGTTATAGCTGCGCTAACTACGCCCTAGTTGGTAATCGGTCACGTTCTTCCCTCGATCACAGATGACTTATGAGCTTGGTTGTACGCTCTGCCTACCCGTAAGGGATAAAGACGTGACTTTTTGTAAACGTCCTCGTTGATTGGATTCTCACACAGAATGCAATCATGCGTTCAATGTTCCTGTTTACACTGCGTAGACGTAGAGCGTCAAATGCAGGGAAATGTGCGCTTCTGCACTGCAAGAACGCAGGACTGACTCGGTGGTCTACTAGTGCGAGCCTTGGGCACTCGAGACGGAGGTTGTGGGTTTGATTCTATGGGGTGTAGTACAAATTTTTGACCAGTGTAAGTAGGTATATTTAAAAACTATAGGTTTGTAGATACGTTTTATTTTTTAAGAATCGGACTATGTTTACGGGATGGGAACCGTTATCGCCTTTTGTATGGAAAACTGCAGCTTAAGCGTGAAGAAGTAACAAACATACACATTTTTTCAATATTATTATAGTGTACAAACCAGGTAGGCATTTATTCAAATTCCTCATGCCTTCTTTTTATTGCATAGTCGCCCTAAATGCGGTGGCGGCTTGTGAAAAATATAACGATGTTCGACAGGTGATCATTTTCTTATTAAAGAAGCAAGTGAACGGGTTAATTCGAAAGGGAAGCAGCAGTTTTAAAGATATGACAGTCTTCCATAAACATTGTAATAAGACAAAATAATAGACCAATTTCTTCTTATGTCTGGATTTTCAGATTTAAGACTCGATAAACTGCGTTGTGAAAATATAAAATGATCTAAGAATCCAACCTAGGGTCTCCGGATCAGGAGCACATGGCTCAGACCACTTAACCACGGAGGAAGTATATATATGCTTCTAGATTTTAAAAGATTCAATGAATGATTTTTCTACATTTCTCTCACTCTTCCTTTTTATGTCCGTCTCAAAGTGAGTAAGTACTTGTAATAACATTATTCCAATTACCAGCTTAGCATACAAATTATCTTGACAAATATCCGAATTCCGTTGTGAAAAGATATACATAGACGGAAGTTGTAAAAGGTGAGCAGAAAGAGTTAGTTTTGGATTAAACTGTTGCATAAGTATTTAAGGCTCGTATTTATAAAGCGATCTCAAGATTGAGAGCGATATTGAGTGCGGATTTGACAGGTCATTTTGTACTGGAATGACATTTCTGATACGAACTTAAACTCGCTGTCACTCTTGAGAGCTGATTATAAATACGGGCCTAAGTATACCTACTATTCTAGTGGATTTTGTATGTCGTATTTTGTGTACCTACTTTACGTATTTCGGTGACCGAAATACTTTAATAATTGCCTCATGTTCATAATATAAATTGAAATGAAATTGTAATTACTGAAATTCAGTCAAACGAATCTGAAAGAACAAATAAATTTATTGGACTTCAACTTTATAAATTAACGTATTTTAGTCAACAATTTCACTTTATCCAGAATGAGGTTTATTAACAAGTTTTCGATGAAATTCGTATTGGTAATTTCGAATAAGTACCAATGCTTTGTGTTCAGTCGCGATAACACTTTTTGTGTATTGTTTTTTTTATAATACAATGTTGGGTATACGAACAAATAATCATGCCTGCATCCTTTACGGGGCAAGCAGTGTCACTTTCATCCTATATCTATCAGGCTTCTGAGCGAATTTCTTAATTGTCAATAGTTCCGTCAAGTTATACATGACCCTATGCCTTGACCTCTTATGGCGTGCTCGCAAAAGGTCAGATCAATCTGATTTTTTTATATGTTGTTAAGACTTAAACCAGTACTAAAATACCAGATTTGCAATTTCCAAAGTGCTTGGGAAAATTCTGTGTGCTCGAAAAACCATAAAATTTTCGGTATTTTTTTCAATATTTTAGTGAAGGAAGGGTGTACTGGTATAGTCATTATGGACACTCTAAAAGTAGACTAAATTTGCTTCAATTTGATACTAATATAATCTCTATACAACCAGTAATTCCCAAGATACAGGTCTTCAAAATGAAGATATTTTTCCCTCAAAGTGAATTTTTTTCACAATTTTGACCTATTTTGTAAAATATCTTCCAAAATACGCATCCCACTTATATTATGTATAATAAAGTTATAGTAAATTTAATTAGCTTTCATTTAAGACTAAAATTGTACCTGTAGGCCTAGTGATTCTCTAAAAAACGGTTGATAATTAAAAAAATCAATATTGGATTCAAACAGTTTTTACGTCTTTACGGTTTTATATATCAAATATATATCAAACACTTAATATTTACAAATAACATTCACACATAACTGGTCAAGTGCGTGTCAGGCCACGCGCAATGTAGGTTTTCGTAGTTAACTTTGTGGGAAAAAATCTTAATTTTGAAGACCTGTATCTTGGGAATTACTGGTTCTATAGAGATCGTCTTAGTATCAAATTGTAGCAAATTTAGTCTACTTTTAGAGTGTCCATAATGACTATACCAGTTAGACCCTTCCTTCACAAAAATATTGAGCAGAAACTGAAAAATTACCGAAAATTTTATGGTTTTTCGAGCACACAGAATTTTCCCAAGCACTTTGGAAATTGCAAATCTCGTATTTTAATACTGGTTAAAGTCTTAACAACATATAAAAAAATTAGATTGATCTGACCTTTTGCGAGCACAGATGTAGATCTTGACGGGACTACAAGTGATTTGTCACGGACACGGCTTAAAACAAATTTCAACAAAAAATATTGTCGTCTCTCTATCTGTTCTTTCATGATAGAAAAGTACAGGATCGACTCATTATAAGTCGTGTTTTTTGCGACGCCGAATTGATACCAATAAGGCAGTTTGTCGGCTCCATCTCAATTACCAACCTAGACTTGAATCAAGACCAAATCCACAGCAAATTTAAAAAAACGTAGCGTATTATAAATAGCACCTAACTTTGTAGTGCATAAACCCATTCAAACCCAAAAAGGCCAGTATGCAAAAGGGGACATCTTCGCCACGCATAAATCTGCCCTTATTACTAAAACGCGTGTAATTTTCATTATTCGAGTTATTTTATTTCCCCAAAGGCCATCCTTCATACATTATCAGTAGATAGGGGGAGCGGATTCTGGCTCACTCGCGGCACTAGGTCCCAAAAAAAGCTCGCGAAACCTGGATGGGACCTAGAAAAAAAGGTCGTCTAAAAGTTTGTCTGGGTTCCAAAAAAAGCTCACCAACAATCTGCCCGCCAATGTACATGTACAGGTAGTAGATAGGGGGAGCGGATTTAATCGTTATTATATAGGTATGTAATGCACCTAATTTGCATGAACACCTATCAGTTTGCGGGAATAATGTTTAGGTCGTTTTTGCTCTGCCTACCCCTTTAGGGATAAAGGCGTGATTTTATGTGTGTATATTGTATGTATGTAATCAATAAAGTGAACCTAATTTGCATGAACACCTATCAGTTTGCGGGAATAATGTTTAGGTCGTTTTTGCTCTGCCTACCCCTTTAGGGATAAAAGCGTGATTTTATGTGTGTATGTCATCAATAATTCTTTCAATTCAGATACCTTTTTTTTTTTTTTCTTTACCTGCGTACCTTAGCCGCGTTGCGAGTTGTAACTTGTATTAGAAATCGGTCCTTGTTTTTTTATTTATTTTTATGGTGGTTGGGTAATATTTCATTCCAAAAGATTTACAACTGGATAGTCCGAAAATAATCTTCCCACGTTATTTTGCTGTGTAGTATCTTCCCACGCTTTTTTTTTTTTTAGTACAAAAGATTTGGTTCTGCTTATGAAATATTTGCATTGGTTGCCACCCACCTATATTATATTGCTTGTGGTCTTTGTACAGATTATTTTTTGTGTTTGCCCCTTATTTTTGGAAATGCGTATTAACTTGAATTTATATCGCCATTGTAGACAATAGTAATTTATTACTTTTTTTCCATCCCTATGCTTAGCAGGTGGTTATAGCAAGTCATGTTTGATATCAACTCGTATAAAAGGTCGCCATTGTGAACAATAGTCATTTATTATTTTTTGCCATCCCCTAAGCTTAGCAGGTGGTGCCCCGCTGTTAATTAAACATATAGCAGGTTCTAACATGTTTGATTTCAACTCGTATAAAAGGTAGGTTTGACAGCGTTAGAGTCACAGTTTACGTTACAAAGGCGCTTTGATTTCATCGACTATACGTTTTTTGTTAAGTGAATACATTTGAATTTATTTACAAGTGTTGTGCTGAATCTTTCAACATGCAGGTATGTAATAACTAATAAAAACTCTACTATTATCCTTTATGTGTACCTATCTAATTGTGTATTATGATATTTTATACTTACAGCTTAATCATACTTGTTTCAGCATACAACTGGTAATCCAGACGACTATACATTAAAGCATTATTACTATCCGATCGATGTTAGCGATGAAGAGATAAGTGATAAAAGTAAAATTGGACTTAAAAGAAAAAACAAGGATAGCGATAGTCCTAATAGTATTGATGCTTTCTTTGAAAAGCCCAAGAAAAAGAAAAAGATTTCAACTTTCTCCTCGTGTGTGGGCCAAACAACCAACGATGGAATGTCATACATTTCTTCAAACGAAGATGATTCTTCACACGCTACGCATTTCATAAAAGTAGAAATTTATGATATGTAAGAGGTAAGAAAAAAAAAAAAAAGGTATCTGAATTGAAAGAATTATTGATGACATACACACATAAAATCACGCTTTTATCCCTAAAGGGGTAGGCAGAGCAAAAACGACCTAAACATTATTCCCGCAAACTGATAGGTGTTCATGCAAATTAGGTTCACTTTATTGATTACATACATACAATATACACACATAAAATCACGCTCTGTACCTGCCCAACCGTTAACCCAAACCATCCCCACTCAACTAAACTGAATTTCTTCGCATAAATACCTCGAATGGTCACAAACCATTTGTAAACAAGAACATGGATTCACCTACGCGTCACCTGGCCTCACTGGAGGAAACTCTGGTTCGAGCAACAGTTGTCGCAGAGGAAGTCCAGTTGGATCAAGAGTTAGGCGAGATAGCATCACTCGTCGAACAAACGATGTAAGTTTATTTTTATAAACATATCATTTTTTTATTCATGAAATATCGAATAGAATTAGGGAAGGGGTGGGAACTATTTAAGCTTTCATCTCAATTTTCAAAAACCATTTTACTTTGATTTTGTATTGGGGTAGGAGTGTTCAAAATGTTTCACGATACGATTTTGTCACTTACAAAAGAAGATATAAAAATTATTCCCAAGTCTATTATTATAAATAAATTTCATAAATGCATCCGATTGTGGTTTATTTCCAACAAACTACCGGATTGTTTATTGAATGATCCAGATGTAATCCCTTTTTATAAACCATGTGACACACATTATAATTTTTCTAATTGTGGTGATGTGGTAGATGGGGTTATTCGTTTAAAAGCATATTGTATTTATTGTAACTAAATAATGGTAAGCAGTACTTACCTTTGGTTTTACTCAAAATAAGATTTACAATAATTCGTTTGTATTTATAATTTAATTCATACAAAAATATTATTTCTCAACTAACTGTGTGTTTTGTTTTATTTAGCCAAACTGGAGCTGGTGTGAAAAGAACAGCTACCGATGATCTTCCTAACGTACCAGCCAAGCAGCGTTGTTTACAAAAACCATCGACTTCGTCATCGAGGGAACCAGAAACGTCGAGACAGGGACAACATGCATCATCATCGAGGGAACCGACAGCAGCGGTGCAACCAGAGCATAACACGTCCTCATCGCGAAATGTAAGTGGGACCAAAGTTTATTGCACACCATGTAAAATGTTTTATTCTAAAAGATTTTCCGCGTCTCATCTTAATTCGACTAACCACAAGAATAACTCATTGTGTTTACATCAAACGCTCCCCAACGTATCTCGAATTGATACCGCGTTTAATAAACGATTGTTGACATACAGAATAAAAACACTCTCAGATTTTACAGATTTAGTTTTTGAGACTCCTGAACTGTTTTTAGGAAGCATTCAAGATACAATTAAATTATTAATTGAGAATTCAATTATAGAACATAAATGCATAAAAATAAATTTTGTTTTACATGCTGATTTTGTTCAACAAACGAAAAACATACACAATACATTCGATTTTCAAACGTTTAATTATATGTTTTGTGTGGGGGATTTTATTGATGATGTATATCAATTAATTATCAAAGAGATTTCGGATAAAATATCGAATTTTGAAAAAAAAGATAGTGGGTGGAGTCTCGAAAAAATAAAATATATTGACATGAATGTAAACAGATTTAACCCTTTACGCGGCTCATCATACCTCGATTTACCCACTGATATTAAAAATAAAAAGGCAGTCATTAACGTCAAAAATGAAGGTTATGATTGCTTTAAATGGGCTGTACTTTCAGCATTACATCCAGCCACAAAGAATGCAGACAGAGTTTCATCTTATTCTAGTTGGGAACATTCATTAAACTTCACCGGAATTTCATTTCCTATGAAATTGAAAGATATAGAAAAATTCGAAAAGCTAAATAACATCAGCATTAATGTTTTTGGACTAGAATATGATTCAGACTCAAAAACAAATAACGTAGTGGGACCATTGTTTTTTACTAAAGCACGAAAAGAAAATCACATCAATTTGTTGTATATTTCTAAAGGCGTGAAAAGTCATTATTGCTTTATAAAAAATTTGTCGCGATTAACTAGAAAACAAGTAACAACAAAACACTCTGCCATTCATATTTGTGATGGATGTCTACTGTATTTTTCCACAGTAGAGAAACTGAATCATCACCAAAAGTTCGATTGCAATCATATATGCACTGAATTACCTGATTCTACTTATAGAAAAAATAGATGGTTTGGTGAACCAGTACCAAAAAATAGAATAAGATTCCAAAACTTTCAGCGAAAGTTTGAAGGTCCCTTCGCTATTTATGCGGATTTTGAATCTTTCTTGAAACCTATACAAACTTGCGAACCAAATCCAGAAACTTCACACACTACAAATATACAAAAACATGAAGTGTATAGTTTTGGATACTATTTGAAATGTGCTTTTGATGATCGATTATCTGGTTATAAAACTTATTCAGGTGAAAATTGTGCTCAAGTTTTCATGAATTGTCTTAAAGACGAATTGGAAGTTATCGCCAAAAAGACCATATTTCATGTAGCTCCTAAACCACTTACAACGGTCCAGATGACTAAAATTGCACAAAGTACTACGTGTTTTATCTGTGACAATGATTTGGCAGAAGACACGACCATATTTCACAACCAGTATGATGGTTCATTTATAGGAGTCGCTCACACAGTTTGTGCTGATAATTATCGCGCTCCAGATTATGTTCCAGTATTTTTACATAACCTGAGCAATTACGATGCCCACTTTATTGTGCACGCCTTGAACCTTGAGGAAGGAAAAATTGATATTATTCCTCAAAACAAAGAAAAGTATATTTCCTTTTCCAAGGAATTCACAATTGGTAACAAGAAAATGACTTTGCGATTTTTAGATTCATTTAAGTTCATGGCTAGTGGTCTTGATAAATTGGCATGCAATTTAAAGTATAATCAATTTCATGAATTAAAATCAGTATTTCCGAAAGAAGATGATCTTAAACTTCTGGTTAGAAAAGGCATTTATCCATACGAATATGTTAAAAATTTTAACGACCTCGAACTGACCTCGCTTCCTGATAAAGAACATTTCTTTAATTCATTAACTAACTCAGACATATCAAATGATGACTATATTCATGCAAATAAAGTTTGGAAACATTTTAAATGTCAAAACATGAAAGATTATTCGGACTTATATTTAAAAACAGATGTCCTGTTATTAGCTGATGTTTTTGAAAATTTCAGAAACTTATGCATGAAAACTTATGGCTTAGATCCAGTACATTATTTTACTGCACCTGGTTTAAGTTGGGACGCCATGCTTAAAACAACCAAAATTGATCTTGAACTACTATCTGATTTTGACAAAATTGCATTCATTAAAAGGGGCATTCGTGGTGGGATTTCTCAATGTAGTAATAGATATGCAAAAGCAAACAATAAATTCATGAAAGACTTTAATCCTGAATTAAAATCATCGTTCTTAACCTATCTAGATGCCAATAATTTGTATGGATGGGCTATGTCACAATTTTTACCAACGGGTGAGTTTTCATGGATCGATCCAGAAGAGTTCGATTTGAATGTTCCTGATAATTCTCAGTATGGATTCATACTAGAAGTGGATCTGGAATATCCCGATCACTTACATAATTCACACTCTGATTTACCATTCTGTCCTGAAAAACGCTGTTCAGGCTGCTCAAAAATAGATAAGTTAATTCCAACTTTAGACCACAAAAGTAAATATATTATACATTATCGTAATTTAAAACAATGCATTGAACATGGGTTAAAATTAAAAAAAATACATAGAGTTCTCAAATTTAAACAAAGTCCGTGGTTGAAAAAATATATAGATTTAAATACTGAAATGCGAAAAGCTACTTCAGCATTTGAAAAAGATTTTTTTAAGTTAATGAATAACTCAATTTATGGTAAAACGATGGAAAATGTAGAAAAAAGAGTAAATGTAAAGTTAGTTACCCACTGGGAAAATAAAGGCAATATATTAGGTGCTCAATCACTTATTGCAAAACCAGAGTTTCATAGCTTAGCAATATTCTCTGAAAATCTCGTGGCAATACAATTAAATAAAACAAAAATAATGTATAATAAGCCACTATATCTCGGTTTATGTATTTTAGATATATCGAAAACTTTAATGTATGATTTCCATTACAATTACATGAAAACAAAATTCAAAGATGATGTAAAACTTCTTTACACGGATACAGACAGTTTAGTTTATCAAATTTTTACAGATGATTTTTATTCCGACATTAAAAACGATTTAAATGCACGATTTGATACGTCGGATTATCCTTTAAATAATCAATTTGGATTCCCGAGAGTCAACAAAAAACAACTGGGGCTGTTTAAAGACGAGAACAATGGGAAAATTTTCAAAGAGTTTGTAGGGTTAAGATCTAAAATGTACGCCATGGATGTAGAAGATAATTTTATCGCCAAAGCAAAGGGTGTGAATAAATCAGTCACGAAAAATTTTACTTTAAATAATTATAAAAAGTGTTTATTTCAGCAAACCACTAAAACTTGCTCAATGCTTAGATTTCGTTCAATTAAACATACCATTTATACACAAAAAAGCAATAAAATTTCATTATCACATAATGATACTAAAAGATTTTTACTACCGAATTCCACTGATACATTAGCATGGGGTCACTACAGATTGAGAAATAATTAATTATTTTTAATTATGCTTTCAACTAGCATTTATCATAAGTCAAGTATTATATTTTGATGTGCAATTTACTTTGGTTCCACATATTTTTAAGTATTACAATAATGATGTTATAAAATTTTGTATTTCTAAACTACGAGCAACAAGCAGGTACTTCATCATGTGTAATGTAAAAATTAGTTTTATATACTCAATAATATTAGTTTTATATACTCAAATTGAAAAAAAAAAAATTTTTTCTTTCTTCTTTCTTTCTAAATTTATTTGTAATTTTATTTTATAAACTTAATAAAAATAATTACATTAAATAGTTTTGAGTTTTAATTAACAATTACAAAATATATATATAACAACAACTGTAAAGTATTATGTAATGTTGTATTGTTCTGTTAATTTACACTTTAAACATATACGCCCTTTGGAACAGACGTTTGATTAATTCACTATCATTTTGATTTTAAATAGTAAAAGTTTTAAAATGTATCATTTTTTACATCCCTTTACTGCTATCGTTGCAGGACCTAGTGGTTGTGGAAAATCTAATTTTGTTACTAATTTCCTAAAATTTTACAAAGAAATATGTAATGTAGAATTTGCAAAGGTTGTATGGTGTTACGATGAAATGCAACCCTTATATAATTTAGAAAATGTTGATTATTTTCAAGGTATTCCAGATTTAAATATGTTTGATGGAAAACAGCCTGAGTTAATAATAATAGACGACTTAATGAGAGAATCAGATGGGCGTGTAGTTGATATTTTTACAAAAGGTAGCCATCACAGAAATTTAAGTGTATTTTATATTACACAAAATTTATTTCATCAGGGTAAGGGACAACGAGATATATCTCTAAATTCCAGCTACATTGTATACTTTAAAAATCCCCGAGATAGAACGCAGATACGATATTTGGGTCGTCAACTTTTACCGGAAAATTCTAAGTTTGTTGAAGACGCTTATAAAGATGCAACAAATAAGCCCCATGGTTATCTAATGATAGATCTGAAACAGAGTACAAACGACTTACATCGCTTTAAAACAAATATATTCCCCGATGACTACACCATATGTTATATTCCGAAAACAAAAGGATATAAATACACAAACATACATTCAAAACCACCATTCACGAAAAATGAATTCAAGAGTTAAGACACAAACAGATTTTTTACGAGCTTTGCATTTACTGAAACCTAAGTTTCGCAAAGCATTATTAAAAGCTTGTAACGACGAAGAGATCCACTGTATTTGCGAATGCATTTACAACGTTTTACAAGGTACAATTCCTATACCTGAAAAAGATAAAAATAAGCTGATTAAGTATAAAAACAGTTCTCCGAAAATTGATAGCAAAAGGAAAAACTAAGATAAGAAAAAAATATCATTATTCAAAAAGGGGCTCCATTTCTGCCAATCGATTTTTCTTTTCTTTTTCTCTTGACTGTTTGTTTTACTAATATGTGGTGTTGAATAAGTATCAGGTGTAGCGTTACTTTCTTTTGAAGTAGTAGCTTCTTCTTTTCTTTTATTAAAGGTTGGACTGTTCGATAAAACGTTAATATAAGTTGCTCTCTTCGGATTACCTATATAACTAGTAGGCACTTTCAAATCTTTAAGTGTTAATGCAAATTCTGCCCACCCATGGGGTGAACTATTCTTTAGAGGTCTTACAACATCCCCTAAAAGATCAACAATATTACTTTTATGGATTTCTCTATTGTTGATAAAAACAGTACCATTGTCGTCCCAATATATTTTATCTTTATTTTTCAATAGTATGTCTAATATTAGTTCACCCTTTATTTTATAGGACTTTGGTAAAAGTTGAAGCAAATACGGCTTAGAATATGTACCCTCGATGTTAGTCTTAGTAGAAACCTCAGTAGATTCTGCACTTTGTTCTGACTTGGCTGGCTCTTTTATAATATTCTCTGACTCATTAAAAGATATGATAGGGATCTTTAAAGGGTTTCGATCCTTTCCAATGAAGTATAAGTACCTTTGCAACGTTTGTAAATAAAGTGACCATTTTTCTCTGTCCTCCAATTTAGTTTTTAAAATTTTATGCATTTCTCCATCAAGGCGCGACAAATTTGTATTACTTGTATTATTATCATTATTACTTTTTAATTTCTCTATTACTTCTGGTTCAATAAGTATCATTTTAGTAGCATTATCCATCATTTGTTTTTTTAAAAATAGACCCCAGTAATGCGCTGAGACAACTTCCAAGAATAATAGGTAAAAATGCACCCCCTTTTTGAATAATGATATTTTTTCTTATCTTAGTTTTTCCTTTTGCTATCAATTTTCGGAGAACTGTTTTATACTTAATCAGCTTATTTTTATCTTTTTCAGGTATAGGAATTGTACCTTGTAAAACGTTGTAAATGCATTCGCAAATACAGTGGATCTCTTCGTCGTTACAAGCTTTTAATAATGCTTTGCGAAACTTAGGTTTCAGTAAATGCAAAGCTCGTAAAAAATCTGTTTGTGTCTTAACTCTTGAATTCATTTTTCGTGAATGGTGGTTTTGAATGTATGTTTGTGTATTTATATCCTTTTGTTTTCGGAATATAACATATGGTGTAGTCATCGGGGAATATATTTGTTTTAAAGCGATGTAAGTCGTTTGTACTCTGTTTCAGATCTATCATTAGATAACCATGGGGCTTATTTTTGCATCTTTATAAGCGTCTTCAACAAACTTAGAATTTTCCGGTAAAAGTTGACGACCCAAATATCGTATCTGCGTTCTATCTCGGGGATTTTTAAAGTATACAATGTAGCTGGAATTTAGAGATATATCTCGTTGTCCCTTACCCTGATGAAATAAATTTTGTGTAATATAAAATACACTTAAATTTCTGTGATGGCTACCTTTTGTAAAAATATCAACTACACGCCCATCTGATTCTCTCATTAAGTCGTCTATTATTATTAACTCAGGCTGTTTTCCATCAAACATATTTAAATCTGGAATACCTTGAAAATAATCAACATTTTCTAAATTATATAAGGGTTGCATTTCATCGTAACACCATACAACCTTTGCAAATTCTACATTACATATTTCTTTGTAAAATTTTAGGAAATTAGTAACAAAATTAGATTTTCCACAACCACTAGGTCCTGCAACGATAGCAGTAAAGGGATGTAAAAAATGATACATTTTAAAACTTTTACTATTTAAAATCAAAATGATAGTGAATTAATCAAACGTCTGTTCCAAAGGGCGTATATGTTTAAAGTGTAAATTAACAGAACAATACAACATTACATAATACTTTACAGTTGTTGTTATATATATATATTTTGTAATTGTTAATTAAAACTCAAAACTATTTAATGTAATTATTTTTATTAAGTTTATAAAATAAAATTACAAATAAATTTAGAAAGAAAGAAGAAAGAAAAAATTTTTTTTTTCAATTTGAGTATATAAAACTAATATTATTGAGTATATAAAACTAATTTTTACATTACACATGATGAAGTACCTGCTTGTTGCTCGTAGTTTAGAAATACAAAATTTTATAACATCATTATTGTAATACTTAAAAATATGTGGAACCAAAGTAAATTGCACATCAAAATATAATACTTGACTTATGATAAATGCTAGTTGAAAGCATAATTAAAAATAATTAATTATTTCTCAATCTGTAGTGACCCCATGCTAATGTATCAGTGGAATTCGGTAGTAAAAATCTTTTAGTATCATTATGTGATAATGAAATTTTATTGCTTTTTTGTGTATAAATGGTATGTTTAATTGAACGAAATCTAAGCATTGAGCAAGTTTTAGTGGTTTGCTGAAATAAACACTTTTTATAATTATTTAAAGTAAAATTTTTCGTGACTGATTTATTCACACCCTTTGCTTTGGCGATAAAATTATCTTCTACATCCATGGCGTACATTTTAGATCTTAACCCTACAAACTCTTTGAAAATTTTCCCATTGTTCTCGTCTTTAAACAGCCCCAGTTGTTTTTTGTTGACTCTCGGGAATCCAAATTGATTATTTAAAGGATAATCCGACGTATCAAATCGTGCATTTAAATCGTTTTTAATGTCGGAATAAAAATCATCTGTAAAAATTTGATAAACTAAACTGTCTGTATCCGTGTAAAGAAGTTTTACATCATCTTTGAATTTTGTTTTCATGTAATTGTAATGGAAATCATACATTAAAGTTTTCGATATATCTAAAATACATAAACCGAGATATAGTGGCTTATTATACATTATTTTTGTTTTATTTAATTGTATTGCCACGAGATTTTCAGAGAATATTGCTAAGCTATGAAACTCTGGTTTTGCAATAAGTGATTGAGCACCTAATATATTACCTTTATTTTCCCAGTGGGTAACTAACTTTACATTTACTCTTTTTTCTACATTTTCCATCGTTTTACCATAAATTGAGTTATTCATTAACTTAAAAAAATCTTTTTCAAATGCTGAAGTAGCTTTTGCACGCATTTCAGTATTTAAATCTATATATTTTTTCAACCACGGACTTTGTTTAAATTTGAGAACTCTATGTATTTTTTTTAATTTTAACCCATGTTCAATGCATTGTTTTAAATTACGATAATGTATAATATATTTACTTTTGTGGTCTAAAGTTGGAATTAACTTATCTATTTTTGAGCAGCCTGAACAGCGTTTTTCAGGACAGAATGGTAAATCAGAGTGTGAATTATGTAAGTGATCGGGATATTCCAGATCCACTTCTAGTATGAATCCATACTGAGAATTATCAGGAACATTCAAATCGAACTCTTCTGGATCGATCCATGAAAACTCACCCGTTGGTAAAAATTGTGACATAGCCCATCCATACAAATTATTGGCATCTAGATAGGTTAAGAACGATGATTTTAATTCAGGATTAAAGTCTTTCATGAATTTATTGTTTGCTTTTGCATATCTATTACTACATTGAGAAATCCCACCACGAATGCCCCTTTTAATGAATGCAATTTTCTCAAAATCAGATAGTAGTTCAAGATCAATTTTGGTTGTTTTAAGCATGGCGTCCCAACTTAAACCAGGTGCAGTAAAATAATGTACTGGATCTAAGCCATAAGTTTTCATGCATAAGTTTCTGAAATTTTCAAAAACATCAGCTAATAACAGGACATCTGTTTTTAAATATAAGTCCGAATAATCTTTCATGTTTTGACATTTAAAATGTTTCCAAACTTTATTTGCATGAATATAGTCATCATTTGATATGTCTGAGTTAGTTAATGAATTAAAGAAATGTTCTTTATCAGGAAGCCAGGTCAGTTCGAGGTCGTTAAAATTTTTAACATATTCGTATGGATAAATGCCTTTTCTAACCAGAAGTTTAAGATCATCTTCTTTCGGAAATACTGATTTTAATTCATGAAATTGATTATACTTTAAATTGCATGCCAATTTATCAAGACCACTAGCCATGAACTTAAATGAATCTAAAAATCGCAAAGTCATTTTCTTGTTACCAATTGTGAATTCCTTGGAAAAGGAAATATACTTTTCTTTGTTTTGAGGAATAATATCAATTTTTCCTTCCTCAAGGTTCAAGGCGTGCACAATAAAGTGGGCATCGTAATTGCTCAGGTTATGTAAAAATACTGGAACATAATCTGGAGCGCGATAATTATCAGCACAAACTGTGTGAGCGACTCCTATAAATGAACCATCATACTGGTTGTGAAATATGGTCGTGTCTTCTGCCAAATCATTGTCACAGATAAAACACGTAGTACTTTGTGCAATTTTAGTCATCTGGACCGTTGTAAGAGGTTTAGGAGCTACATGAAATATGGTCTTTTTGGCGATAACTTCCAATTCGTCTTTAAGACAATTCATGAAAACTTGAGCACAATTTTCACCTGAATAAGTTTTATAACCAGATAATCGATCATCAAAAGCACATTTCAAATAGTATCCAAAACTATACACTTCATGTTTTTGTATATTTGTAGTGTGTGAAGTTTCTGGATTTGGTTCGCAAGTTTGTATAGGTTTCAAGAAAGATTCAAAATCCGCATAAATAGCGAAGGGACCTTCAAACTTTCGCTGAAAGTTTTGGAATCTTATTCTATTTTTTGGTACGGGTTCACCAAACCATCTATTTTTTCTATAAGTAGAATCAGGTAATTCAGTGCATATATGATTGCAATCGAACTTTTGGTGATGATTCAGTTTCTCTACTGTGGAAAAATACAGTAGACATCCATCACAAATATGAATGGCAGAGTGTTTTGTTGTTACTTGTTTTCTAGTTAATCGCGACAAATTTTTTATAAAGCAATAATGACTTTTCACGCCTTTAGAAATATACAATAAATTGATGTGATTTTCTTTTCGTGCTTTAGTAAAAAACAATGGTCCCACTACGTTATTTGTTTTTGAGTCTGAATCATATTCTAGTCCAAAAACATTAATGCTGATGTTATTCAGCTTTTCGAATTTTTCTATATCTTTCAATTTCATAGGAAATGAAATTCCGGTGAAGTTTAATGAATGTTCCCAACTAGAATAAGATGAAACTCTGTCTGCATTCTTTGTCGCTGGATGTAATGCTGAAAGTACAGCCCATTTAAAGCAATCATAACCTTCATTTTTGACGTTAATGACTGCCTTTTTATTTTTAATATCAGTGGGTAAATCGAGGTATGATGAGCCGCGTAAAGGGTTAAATCTGTTTACATTCATGTCAATATATTTTATTTTTTCGAGACTCCACCCACTATCTTTTTTTTCAAAATTCGATATTTTATCCGAAATCTCTTTGATAATTAATTGATATACATCATCAATAAAATCCCCCACACAAAACATATAATTAAACGTTTGAAAATCGAATGTATTGTGTATGTTTTTCGTTTGTTGAATAAAATCAGCATGTAAAACAAAATTTATTTTTATGCATTTATGTTCTATAATTGAATTCTCAATTAATAATTTAATTGTATCTTGAATGCTTCCTAAAAACAGTTCAGGAGTCTCAAAAACTAAATCTGTAAAATCTGAGAGTGTTTTTATTCTGTATGTCAACAATCGTTTATTAAACGCGGTATCAATTCGAGATACGTTGGGGAGCGTTTGATGTAAACACAATGAGTTATTCTTGTGGTTAGTCGAATTAAGATGAGATGCGGAAAATCTTTTAGAATAAAACATTTTACATGGTGTGCAATAAACTTTGGTCCCACTTACATTTCGCGATGAGGACGTGTTATGCTCTGGTTGCACCGCTGCTGTCGGTTCCCTCGATGATGATGCATGTTGTCCCTGTCTCGACGTTTCTGGTTCCCTCGATGACGAAGTCGATGGTTTTTGTAAACAACGCTGCTTGGCTGGTACGTTAGGAAGATCATCGGTAGCTGTTCTTTTCACACCAGCTCCAGTTTGGCTAAATAAAACAAAACACACAGTTAGTTGAGAAATAATATTTTTGTATGAATTAAATTATAAATACAAACGAATTATTGTAAATCTTATTTTGAGTAAAACCAAAGGTAAGTACTGCTTACCATTATTTAGTTACAATAAATACAATATGCTTTTAAACGAATAACCCCATCTACCACATCACCACAATTAGAAAAATTATAATGTGTGTCACATGGTTTATAAAAAGGGATTACATCTGGATCATTCAATAAACAATCCGGTAGTTTGTTGGAAATAAACCACAATCGGATGCATTTATGAAATTTATTTATAATAATAGACTTGGGAATAATTTTTATATCTTCTTTTGTAAGTGACAAAATCGTATCGTGAAACATTTTGAACACTCCTACCCCAATACAAAATCAAAGTAAAATGGTTTTTGAAAATTGAGATGAAAGCTTAAATAGTTCCCACCCCTTCCCTAATTCTATTCGATATTTCATGAATAAAAAAATGATATGTTTATAAAAATAAACTTACATCGTTTGTTCGACGAGTGATGCTATCTCGCTTAACTCTTGATCCAACTGGACTTCCTCTGCGGCAACTGTTGCTCGAACCAGAGTTTCCTCCAGTGAGGCCAGGTGACGCGCAGGTGAATCCATGTTCTTGTTTACAAATGGTTTGTGACCATTCGAGGTATTTATGCGAAGAAATTCAGTTTAGTTGAGTGGGGATGGTTTGGGTTAACGGTTGGGCAGGTACAGAGCGTGATTTTTTTGTGTGTTACTTTTTATATTCAACAAAGAACTTTTTGCAATTGTCCTTTGTAGCGATTTGCTTCGTTATATTATACACAATTTCTCGCGTTTGATGATAATGTTTATCTTCTTCTGAATGGACACAATATTTGACACGCACATTTGCGTATTTCCAATAATCGTTCGGAGGGGTGTCCTTGGGAATTTTATCCATATCATAAATTTCTACTTTTATGAAATGTGTAGCGTGTGAAGAATCATCTTCGTTTGAAGAAATGTATGACATTCCATCGTTGGTTGTTTGGCCCACACACGAGGAGAAAGTTGAAATCTTTTTCTTTTTCTTGGGCTTTTCAAAGAAAGCATCAATACTATTAGGACTATCGCTATCCTTGTTTTTTCTTTTAAGTCCAATTTTACTTTTATCACTTATCTCTTCATCGCTAACATCGATCGGATAGTAATAATGCTTTAATGTATAGTCGTCTGGATTACCAGTTGTATGCTGAAACAAGTATGATTAAGCTGTAAGTATAAAATATCATAATACACAATTAGATAGGTACACATAAAGGATAATAGTAGAGTTTTTATTAGTTATTACATACCTGCATGTTGAAAGATTCAGCACAACACTTGTAAATAAATTCAAATGTATTCACTTAACAAAAAACGTATAGTCGATGAAATCAAAGCGCCTTTGTAACGTAAACTGTGACTCTAACGCTGTCAAACCTACCTTTTATACGAGTTGAAATCAAACATGTTAGAACCTGCTATATGTTTAATTAACAGCGGGGCACCACCTGCTAAGCTTAGGGGATGGCAAAAAATAATAAATGACTATTGTTCACAATGGCGACCTTTTATACGAGTTGATATCAAACATGACTTGCTATAACCACCTGCTAAGCATAGGGATGGAAAAAAAGTAATAAATTACTATTGTCTACAATGGCGATATAAATTCAAGTTAATACGCATTTCCAAAAATAAGGGGCAAACACAAAAAATAATCTGTACAAAGACCACAAGCAATATAATATAGGTGGGTTGCAACCAATGCAAATATTTCATAAGCAGAACCAAATCTTTTGTACTAAAAAAAAAAAAAAAAGCGTGGGAAGATACTACACATCAAAATAACGTGGGAAGATTATTTTCGGACTATCCAGTTGTAAATCTTTTGGAATGAAATATTACCCAACCACCATAAAAATAAATAAAAAAACAAGGACCGATTTCTAATACAAGTCACAACTCGCAACGCGGCTAAGGTACGCAGGTAAAGAAAAAAAAAAAAGGTATCTGAATTGAAAGAATTATTGATGACATACATACATACATACATAAAATCACGCCTTTATCCCTAATGGGGTAGGCAGAGCAAAAACGACCTAAACATTATTCCCGCAAACTGATAGGTGTTCATGCAAATTAGGTTCACGATTTATTGATTACATACATACAATATACACACATAAAATCACGCCTTTATCCCTAAAGGGGTAGGCAGAGCAAAAACGACCTAAACATTATTCCCGCAAACTGATAGGTGTTCATGCAAATTAGGTGCATTACATACCTACATAATAACGATTAAATCCGCTCCCCCTATCTACTACCTGTACATGTACATTGGCGGGCAGATTGTTGGTGAGCTTTTTTTGGAACCCAGACAAACTTTTAGACGACCTTTATTTCTAGGTCACATCCACGTTTCGCGAGCTTTTTTTGGGACCTAGTGCCGCGAGTGAGCCAGAATCCGCTCCCCCTATCTACTGATTTGAAAGCCACCAGCTCTATGGAAGGAATATCTATGCCGGACCTATCTTTACCCTTGGAATTACCATACAACGAACCCTTTTCCCTGTTTCTACCAAAGCATAGGGTCATGGCTGGAAAACTGATTGACATTTTCATGGGTAAGTATTTTTTCAATAATACTATCCTAGTATTCTCATTTTTACACATTGCGAGGAAACCTGCCAAGAATATCTAAGGTTGTGTGTGAACTAACGACCAATATGTTGTGCGACCAATCGGATCGCCTTGATTCAGGCTGTGATTCAGGGTAGGCTAGTGCCCCTCGGTGGGGACCTATATGTAGCTGATGACGATGATGATTCAAGATATTTTTAGGCTATTGACAAAAATTTAAAAACCCTTTATACTCTCCCTGCAGACATGCCAGATGTGGATGGCCTGATATCAGTCTGCAACTACTGTCAAATGCACGTCAACCCTCAACTCTTCAACTACTGCCTTTCCGTTGCTCTTCTGCACAGGTACTCGTAACTATTACACTTATTGTCATACTTTCTCCCTTCTGCAGCACTGATTGTATTTTCAAGTCGACTTATTGTTGAACCCTGGTGTCAGAGTTTTTAAGCCACCAATAATAGCACGGCTAAAAGACCTTTGACATGGTTTGTGTAACGACTACTATCAAAAACTGATACCGGGGCCGACGATTAACGTGCCCTCCGAAGTACGAAATCTTATTTAAAGACAATCAAGGTGGTTCAACTTGCTTGGTTCAAAATCACGTCCTCAGGATCGAAACCCTACAGCTCAGATCACTATACCACGGAGGCAGGTCTTTATCTTCTTCACCACTGATATGTTTTACCTCGACGATTGTTTTACCTTGACAATGTTTCAGGCCGGACACAAAATGTCTACAAATCCCAACTTTAATAGAATCATTTCCGGACAAATTCATGGACCCTCAAGTCTTCCGTAAGGCTCGTGAGCTGGGCAACTCCACACCTTCAACAAGTAAAGTGAGTAACCTCAGATTGAAACAAGCATGAGGCTTTCCTGCAGAATATTGAAAACAAGCATAAGGCTTTGCAAACAACTTCTTTCGCCTTACTACCTACGTAGTTTATTAGTTTATTACCTGTGCTTTGCCAGGCAGAGATAAGAACATTAGCAAACACCAAAGTCATTATTTTAATAGAATATTAGAACTCTATTTATTAAAACTTAGCATTTCGGAACAATCTCCTACCATTTTGCTTACAATTCAAGTCCACGCTGCTATTCATTTTCAATGCGTTATGGCTACACAATCCTCAAGTTTTTCTTCATCACATTTAGTTACCATAATCATGTTTGACCTCCCAGATACCACTGACAATCCCCCAGTACCACACTGCTTCGGCAAAGGAGCCAGAACAGTGCATGGCATACTTCCGCGAGGATATGGGCATCAACCTTCACCACTGGCACTGGCATTTGGTCTACCCTTCCCACCCTGGGAATAAGGCTCTAGTTGACAAGGACAGGCGGGGTGAACTGTTCTATTACATGCATCATCAGATAACGGCTAGGTATATGAGCACAAAGTAGGACCTGATTTATTGATATCTTAAACAACAATGTTTAAAAATTTTGTAACAATGTAACTTTGTAAGAATGAAGAACTTGTATGTATGTAACTTTGTAACTTTGTAAGAATCTAACCTGATTTGTGTGCCAAAATAAATAAAATAAAATATCTACGGCCCCGCGGGAGCTACCTCATTGGACTGCCATCTATCGTCTAAGAATCTGAGCATTGGGCTGTCGATTTGCTAAAATCATGAGTCTGATAGCACATGGACAATAAGCGAAAATGACAATAACTTTATGATGAGTTTTCTGTTAAAGACAGTGCAGACTGAAACGCATGATTGTCTGATAATGATCCCCATCGTTGTCTAAAACAGTTGGTTTTATACCAAAAAAAAATACAATTCAATCAGTCATGTTTTTCATCAACCTCCAGTCACACAAAAGGATCAGAACTTAGATGAGCCTCCAATGAAAACCCTTGCTTATTTTCCAGATACAACGTGGAACGTATGTGCAACGGCCTAGGCTGCGTCAAGACCTACAGTGACTTCAGAGCACCTATCACCGAGGGCTACTTCCCTAAACTCGACTCACAGGTCGCTAGTCGTGCATGGCCACCCAGGTAATTAATGAAACATCTAATATGTTCCCAAAATTAACCCTGTCTCTTTTTGTTCGTACTAAGAAGATCATCCAGTTGGTAGATCTTTCTTTTATCAAGTTGTGCGTCTATTGCAGAAGAAGACGCTAAGTTTTCTTATAGAACCTTTTTGCTCCAGAGCAGCAGTGAGTACCTACTTCAAATTATATGCCAGAACTTTACTTTAACTCAAGTTGATACCTAATTCAATGGGACAATGGCAAGGACCAATCTCATTCTGAAGTCCTGCAAATATGATATTATTGATACTTACCAATGTACTTGTTCTAGGTTTGCGAACACAATTATACAAGACTTGGATCGCCCAGCAGACGAGCTGCAAATGAGTGTTGAGGAGTTGGAATCTTGGCGGGATCGACTTCGGAAGGCAGCTGAAACAGCTGAAATTGTACTTGTGAGTATAAAAAAGGGTGTAAGGGGAGGTGACTTTTGACTTGCCCTTGTAAAATGTCTGATCGAGGTGGTTATTTGCAATGATTGATTTTTCTAAAATAATACCTAAGTCTAATTTAATTACCTAAAAAGTATATTCTCTTATTTTCTACAAGCCCAACAATGAAACGATGACAATAGACGAGGCTACTGGCATCGACGTACTGGGTAACCTGGTCGAGTCTTCAGCCCTCAGCAAAAACCCCGGTCATTATGGAGATCTTCACAACATTGGACACATGTTTGTCTCCTTCGCTCATGATCCTGACCATCGATTCCTCGTAAGTTGTCTATTCTGGCAGGTAGGTATACTTATTCAGCGTCAAATATTTGGGAGACATGACGTGACTGCACACGTGACTGATGTAGAATCATCATCATCATAGGCGGCTGTAGTATTTACCGTTTAAAAATATTTTTTTGTTCAAACTTGCATAGATGTTCCTCAGGACAGTGGATTCCCATCCGGAGCGCATCGAGCGAACCGGTGTGAAGTTGGTGGAAAAAACTTAGCGAGCGAGAGAGGGCAAGTTTGGTATCGTTTTCGGATAATTGGAGCACAATTCATTTATTTCTGGAATAAAAAATTATAACCTTCATTTCATACCTCTGACCTCTGGGAAGTGGTGTCGATTAGGAAAAGGCGAGTCAGTCTATCCAAAACTCTTATCAATCATCATACTTATTCAATTTAAATTATTAAAGGAAAATTTCGGCGTGATGGGTGACACAGCCACAGCAATGAGAGATCCCGTGTTCTACCGGTGGCACGCCTTGTTGGACGACATTTTCACTGTTTACAAGGACAAACTTACGCCCTATACCACAGAGCAGGTCTGTAGGACTTTTTTTTTTATTGTCCACCATTTTCTAAAACTTTCTATACCGGACTGGAGCGGGGCGAGGTAGAAAAACGTACAGTCATAACTAGTAGAGAGGCACGACTGAGTTTGTTCTATCTAAAATAACCCTCACTCAAACCTTGTCAGGTGAAGACGCCGCCTGAGTTCGTTGACGCTCTGTCTACCCCGAAATGAATACAAGCTAGAGCTAGACTGTACTTTATGCATGATTCGTCGCTTAAATAACTGATTTCAAATGTCTCTTGGTTTAATAATTTCATGCTTATCAGCTGGACTTCCCTGGAATCCGTTGTTCCGGCATCAGCGTGGAAGGCAGCGCTGGTCCCAACACATTCTCAACTCAGTGGGAGCAGAGTACGGTGGAACTAGGACGTGGCCTGGACTTGTCGCCACGAGGGTCTGTGCTGGCACGCTTCTCGCATTTGCAGCACGATGAGTTTAAATACGTGTGAGTATTGAGGCTCTGGAGGAGTTGGAACCGAACAAGCCGCGAACGCATGATTACCTACTGACTGCATGGGCTCTCGATTTGGAGGACATTGCGGAATTTGCGGACTAATCAACTTGTAGCGCACATAGATGGCGCCACATTAAGAATCAGTCCTGAAACGCGATATCGAAGTTTGCACGGCGATCTGCATAATAATATGTATACAACTTCCGAATTTATTCAGTCGGACTCCGGTCCCCTGGTCACAACACCCGACTAGGCGGGTAAATTACCCTTTTCCCATCTGTCATCACTCGGCCAACTGGCTTCAAGGAAATACTCCTAAAAACTTATTGTCTGAAAAGTATGATGCTGTTGATTTATCTCTGGTAGAATCGGTAGAAGTAGAATATATACACCACCATCAGAATTAGAGATTGAAGGAATAGAGTAGTATGCTCTTGTGTGAGTTGCGCAAACACTCGGTCTCATGAAAATTTTTGGTCCAGAAGTGATTCTTTTTTTTTCGTGCAAGTTTCGAGTCGATCGACCCGATGAACCTTGGTGTCAGAGCTTTTAAACTGCGTAATAGCACAGATGATTAGCCGTCGTCATAGAAAATCTTTTGTGGGGACCATTATTTATGTACCTTATCTCCTATGATTTCAGGATCGAAGTAGACAATACGACTGGTCATTCTACGATGGGCATGTTCCGCATTTTCATTGCCCCCATTGCAGATGAGAGCGGGACTCCCTTTTCTTTCGACGAACAACGCCAGCTCATGATCGAGCTGGACAAATTCGCACAAGCGTGTAAGCATCTTTTTAAATTACATGACGTCGCATCATGAATAAGATGGGCACTTGGGCACCTTCCGCCATGCAGGTCAGTTCGGTGGACATCAGGAAATGGGTATTGCTAAGTGATGTCAGCAGTGTGAAGTCAGCCTATCACATAAAATTAAAATACGTAGGTACACTGAAACCCTTGGCTGCTTTAAGCAGGTTTTCACAGAAACAGCTGGAATATTCTATGTTTTTTATTGAGTCTAGCATGGAAGACTTGGCTAGCTATGTAGTTTAGTTATATTGTTTACCGTCTGCCTTTTCGGCATTTTTCTGGGCTTGTTCAATACGTACAAAGTAAGTAACTAAATCGTTTCCATTTCAGTAACACCAGGCAAGAGCATAATTCATCGCAGCAGCTTGGACTCTTCCGTGACGATCCCCTATGAAAGGATCTTTCGCAAACAAACCTTTCATCTTGAAAGAGGTTCTAGCTATGCGGATGAGTTTGACTTCTGCGGCTGCGGCTGGCCCCACCACATGCTGCTGCCAAAGGGAACCCAGGATGGTTACCCTATGGTGCTCTTTTGCATGGTCTCCAATTGGCAGGAGGATATGGTGAGTTACCGTTCCACGAGACCCTGGTTATAAATGAAAGTGGAAAAGAGCCAAAAGCGGATATCACATGATTCTTCTCCTCTTTGTCGTAATTTCTAGGGTGTAAAGAACGACCGTGTACCAAAAATATAAAATGGGTTGCTCAATACGGTATAGCGTCAACAACGGTCTGCTTGTCTTTCTAAGCTTTTCTTGCTTTGTCCTTTATAAGCGTGAGTTTTATATGTATGTTTTTAGGGTTCCGTACCCAAAGGGTCAAAACGGGACCCTATTACTGAGACTCCGCTGTCCGTCCATCCGTCCGTCCGTCCGTTCCGTCCGTCTGTCTGTCACCAGGCTGTATCTCATGAACCGTGTTAGCTAGAGAGTTGAAATTTTCACAGATGGTGTATTTCTGTTGCCGCTATAACAACATATACTAAAAATAAAATAAATTGAATATTTAAGGGTGACTCCCATACAAAAAACGTGATTTTTTGCTCGTTTCCGTAGATAATGTTTCGGGGGCTGTTTCTCATGAACCGTGATAGTTAGATAGTTGAAATTTTCACACATGATGTATTTCTGTTGCCGCTATAACAACAAATACTAAAAACTGGCCAAGTGCTAGTCGGACGAACAGATATGATTTTATTTGCAATTTTTATAAATGATGGTACGGAACCCTTCGTGCGCGCGTCCGACTCGCACTTAGCCGATTTTTCTTTTTATTCCTCAGATCGAGCAAGAACTAGTGGGCTTTTGCAACAAAGCAGCTTCTTTCTGCGGCATTCGTGACCGCCGCTACCCTGACCGCAAGCCCATGGGCTACCCCTTCGACCGACGCGGACGGGATGGGTTCAATACACTCAACGACTTCCTCACTTCCAACATGGCCGCCACACCTTGTACCATACGGTTCAGTGATGCAACTAGACTAAGACGCGAGACCCTGAGTAATAAAGATCGTACCGATTGACTAATTTCTTTTATTTCTGATCTATTCACTTCCTTCGACCGCCCAAAGACTGTATTTGTAGTGTTGCATTTTTTTTTATTTTTTTATTTTTAAATTGGCATGACGCGGTTTGCGCATTGCCACCATCAAAACTTGGGAAAGTATTTGACCAATGGGTTAGCTGGAGATAAGTTCGCCCTTGCATACCTTTTTGTAAATGTCATTTCTTTTGTTTTGATGCAATAAAGAATCACTACATAGTATAAAACAAAGTCGCTTCCCGCTGTCTGTATGTATGTATGTATGTATGTATGTCTGTATGCTTAGATCTTAAAACTACTTGACGGATTTAGATGCGGTTTTTTTTTCATAGATTGAGTGTTTCAAGAGGAAGGTTTATATGTATAACACATGCATAATATAGTAGAGAAACACTGATAATTTTAGAGGTTTCTAATAATATGTCGTAAATAAATTCATTTTTTTGCGCTTACATTGCAAACGCTGGCTAAACCCTACGAGATAGATCAAAATAATGTACTACAATATTGTTCACCTTCATAAGGTCAACAAAAAAGTCCGCGATGGTATATGTCTATCTCTTAGAGATAACTCATAATAACCATTTTTATTCTTTACTTTTTACGAAAAATAATGGCTTATTTGCGAAGCGATTTTAACAATTTACAACATTAATCCTTATCCAAATAAACACATTTGGAAGCTAATACATTAAATGAAGATTATAATTGTTCTTTACACTATATAATTTCGATCAATACTTCAGAAGATATCAAACATATAAACTTACGCGAAATCCAAAAATACGACGCGCGGGCCGCGCGGCCGGCTGATCGGCGCCGGCGCTCTCGCCCGCCGCCCTGATGACTGGATTTATCGAGTTTCATAGAAATAAATCGCTGTCGTTGATAGTGGTCATTACTGAAACCATGTCAGAGGCCTATAGCTGTGCTACTAGGCGGTTTGAAAACTCTGACACCAGGGTTTATAGGGTCGTTGTTCGACTCGAAAATCCACTCGCTAAGAAGAAGATAGAAATAAATTTAAAAAAAAAACGGTCAAGTGCGAGTTGGACTCGCTCACCGTGCTTCCGTACCAACTTGGGGGTATTTAAAGCGAATAGAACCCTCCCTTGAATACCGAGACTTTTTTCACACAAAAATATAAACTGGAGTAAAGAACAAACTAAACTTTGCTGTTGTCCCCATACTAGATATAGGGAGAGGACTGCGTTAATAAGTTTGTAATGATAAAAAACCTTTTTTTTCGATATGTATGAACAAATTTACAGTTTTAGGAATTTGTCCTTAATTGGGCTATTAGACACAGCTTCTTACTAAACATGATTGTAGGTTAATGGGAAGTACCCTACAGGTTTTTGAATCTTGAGAGAGCAAAACGTATAGGGTACTTCCCGGTGACCTAGGATCTTGAAATTTGGCAAGAAGCAATGTCCCTTAGCACAATCAAAGGAATAAATCTAAAAACTATACTACTATTTTTTTGGTTAGATCACAATAAAGTATTCTTTTAGTTTTCGATTCCCTTGCAAATTATCAAACAAACGTTCATATCTTTTGATTGCGAAGACTTACAAGTATGATTCTTTTACAGCTTCATGGGTTTATCGGGTCGTTGTTCGACTCGAAAATCCACTCGCTAAGTCAGCCGCACTGTGTGTTCATGCGTGTGTGATTTTCTTGCTTGAAAACGTTTCAGAAGACAAACTATAACCCTAATAGGTATAATAAATTAACTGTCAGTCAATGCAAACAGTAGGTTATTTTAACACATAGATTATTTTTTCCTAAAAATGTGTATAGGGTGTCTAAATTATAAATGAAAATATCTCTGATATCGTACAATTTCGGGTAAATCCTCGGAGGTTATTGATAAATGAATTATTTTAGATGTTTTGTTTGTTATTAAATTTTACCCGTGCGAAGCCGGGGCGGGCCGCTAGTAATTTATATCAGAACATTCATTCCACATTTTTGTTATACAGGGACGAGAATATAGCAACTCTCCTGACCCTGTAAGATAAAACGTTTTAAAAAGTACAATTTAGTTTGAAACGTTTAGCACGATTTGGTTTGAAACGTAATTTGGTTTTAAACAGTATAATTAGATTTTTAACGTTCAAACAGCACAATTCTGTTTAGAACGTTTAGCACTTTAGTAGGTATGATTTAGTTTGAATTTGAAACGTCTATGTTAGGATTAAAGGGTCCGTGTCCATGCCAAAATATTTTATAAGGTTGGCAATGTAGAATTTGGCAACACTCTTCTTCAATATGGCTGCTCATTGAAAATGTGTATCTCTGCTAGATTAAAATAAAACTACAACGTTCTTCTCACAAATCATCTATTATTTACCAGCCCCCTCAAATCCCAAGAGTCTAAATAGTACAAATAGAATAGTACTACTCTTTGAAACATTTTTAAAACTAAGTTCTTCACAGATCAACCCGTATGAGCTGGAAGAACTAATCCTCAAGCTGGAAGGCGTCCTAGAAGTGTCGGTGGTGGGAATTCCACACCCAGAAGACAGCCAGCATGCCGTGGCGTGTGTGGTGCGCCGGCCTGGGTATGACGTCACTGCTCAGGAAATTAAGGATCTAGTTGCTAGTAAGAATATTAACCCAATAAAAAACACTATAAATTTTATAAAGCTGCCTACAAACATCTTGGCGTCACAAGCCGCAGAATCGAGCATTCCGCACAAAACTCAACCTTAACTCCAAGCGCTAACTAACCTTAAGCCGCACGGCATCTCACGGCATGCCGCCGTCTCGCCCGGGGCGGCGGCAATGCCGGCGGCACAGTGTGTAGGCAGCTTTAGATTTTTATATGTTTTTATCCTTGTTTCCCGAGTCAACGAATGACCTGATGAACGCTGTTGTTAGTTTTTTTTAAACCAACAATTAGGCTTCGACAGCGACCGAAACCGACTGCTTCATATGCTTTCTGAAGCACGGATTCCTTTTTCTTGAGAAACAATAAAAAATAAAACTAATTTTAAACTAGGGAGTCTTACAAAGGGAAACCAGGAATCGAACCTTCGCCATCTGTATCGGGAGCCCAAAGGGTAAATTTCGACTAAAATTATTGCCGTCCCTTTCTGTTCTCTTATGAATCTCATGATAGATTATTGATGATTATGATTTTGCTATCAATTTGTTATTTTGTCCCTCTCTTTTCAGACACTCTGTCAGCCAGCAAGCAGCTGCGCGGCGGAGTGACGTTCATGGACTCCTTACCGAAGACATCCTCGGGGAAAGTCGCGCGAGGACAACTCACCAAACTAGCACCCACTTTGAAAACAGAATAAAAATGCAATATGATTAAACACTGAGAACTAAATGGCGCCACTGTTGAGTGTTCCTTTTTCCTGTGATTGGTCAGTAATCTGTCAATGTCAATATCAATGTCAGTTTTGTGTCTTCTCATTGGTCTTTTTTGGAACACTCGACAGTGGTGCCATCTGCAATTAGCTTTGCGTTTTTATCCCTATTACATTACATATAATCACGCCTTTATCCGTAATGGGGTAGGCAGAGCGTAAACGACCTAAACAGGTCGTTCCGCCACGTCTGACAAGTTTTGAGGGTTATTCCAGATGGATCGGCATATTGCTATAGTGATAGGTTGTCAGCCCATCACCTAAATTACAATACTGAAACCCTCGAATCCCTTAGCTGATTTTTACAGCCCGGGAGGAGATGCACCTGGCACAATGCACATTCTATGTTTTTCTATCACTCCCAGTTCAGCATGGAAGGCAAGCACTAGTTATTCAATTTTGTAAAGAGCTCTGATCTTTTCGACATTATATTTTTTTTGCTTGTTGAGTAAGACAATCGATTTAGTTTATTTATTTTATTTCGTTACAATGGCATTTAACTAACATTTTTTATATTCATCTTGTTTAGGTAGCTAAAAAAATTTGTGTATTTTCATTATAATTAATTATTAAAGTAAGATATATAAAGTAAGATAATAAATCAATAAATAGGCATTTTGAATAAATCTGTTAAAATTAATATGTGTTATTTTTATTTATTACATAGGTATTTGTCACGTCTCAATCCCTTACGAGGTTAGCAGAGTGTTAATGACCGCATAACTCCGACATTTTTAAAAAAGAACCTTAAAGTTGTAGACAGGCCGACACGGCAACGTAATAAATATTACCAACAATCTTCGCAAACAACATGTAACATAAAGGGTATATGTGTCGCAGTGATATTGTAAATCCCGTGATATTGTAATTTAACTAGTGAAATTATAATTTATCGGTAGGTTAGGTTAGGTTAGATTATAAATTCCCTAAGATACATTATAATATAACGTCTTTGACTAAATCCCTGCGACATATGCATCGTGAAATGTGTGAATCTACCCATGAAACTGAACAACTTTCCCTAAGAAACATAGGTCGAAATACGAAAAAAATATTGACTTCCCATACTAAGTGCGCTATCAGCTGATGCGTTTTGTATGGAAGGTCATTTTTTTTTTCGTTTTTTGACCTATGTTCCTTAGGAAAAGTTGTTTAGTTTCATGGGTAGATTCACGCCTTTCTTGATGCCTATACCCTTTCTGTTACACGTTGTATACAGGGTGTTAATTTAATTGCGTGCCATAGCTTAGGGGATGTTTCAGTAACGTAATAGGAGCCCATGAAAAATATTAAAAAAAAAACCAATTCAATAAATAGAAAAGTTAATAATCGGTATATATTATGATTCCAAAAGCTGCATCTAGCTCTCCGGCTATAACCGAGCCCGCGCGAGTCTCTGCCGCGGCGCGCGGGATTGATTATAGCCGACGGCCAGCCGCAACTCTGGGAATCATTATGAATACCTACCTACCGTTTTTTTTTTCTTCTTTTTATATTTGTTATGGGCTTCTTTAACGTTACTGAAACACCCCTAAGCCATGGCACGCAAATTAATAAACATCCTGTATAGTAAAAACGTAGCTTATATGGCAATAAAAAATTTATAATCATTTACCTACAAATCTCAAAGAATTGTCCTTTACTCCTTTTAAAAAACAGCTAACTGATTGGTTATTGCAGAAGTGTTTTATATAGCGTGAAAGAATATTTAGAAACTAAAGAAGGTTCTGTATTCGTTGGATACCATATTTAATTATATGACGGAGCACCCGGTCGTCAGGGGTACTCTGAGTTGAGGGTAGGTATTCTTCATAGTGGCCGGAGCAATGCAAACCGGTTGATCAGGATGTCTCACGGTTTATACGACGATCTCACAATTAATCCATCAAGGCCGACTCGTAGACACTTGGAACGCGGCACAATTGACATGGCGTGGGCATTGTCTGTTCCCTTTTTAATTTCCAAAGTCACAAACCCAAAATCAACACAATCCTTTTCGGCAGCCATATTTTTTCTGCCCTTCAATCGTACCAACATAACCATCATCAAATCCAAAGCCATAGACTAAATACCATAGACAAGCGTACTCCCTCGTAAGTAATATCTCTGGTACGATATAGATGGCACCACAAGCCGTAATGCTAGTATTGCTATAGCACTTAATTTGTCAGCCACCCATGTCAAGCATGCCCAAGAACCATTCTTGGCGTTCCGTTATATTAGAAATGTGAGTTGGCGCATTAGGAGTTTCCATTCTGGGCTTCAGCCTTGATCAATCTCCGACACGGCCATTCTGACAGTTCACACGTCCTCGTGTGAAGCACCTGTGGACAAAATAATCTAGCCGCTATGGCTGTATTATAAAGAGGCAACCACTTGCCACCAAAATAAAAATTGAAATTAAACTACCCTAGGCAGTTCACACACTTACGTAGTTGTGCGATTCGCTTTACCGCTCGGCCAACCTGATCTTAAATCACGCTTACAGTGGAACCGAGATATTTGTTTAGCCAAATTCCACTCCAAACATCGCTACCAAAATGTATGGAGATTGAGCCAAATTACATCATGCGTTACAATCTTATCCTGGGAATCTACGTGTGGTCTTTCAACCTTCCTATATTACTGCAACAACAGTCTCAAGCAAAAACATCAAAAAAACCCTCCCTATATTACTGCAACAGCAGTCTCAAGGGAAACCAAACCCTCCCTATATTACCGCCACAGCAGTCTCAAGGGAAAACACCAAAACACCCTATATTACTGCTATAGCAGTCTCAAGGGAAAACACCCTATATTACTACTACAGCAGTCTCAAGGGAACCCTATATTACTGCTATAGCAGTCTCAAGGGTAAACACCCTATATTACTACTACAGCAGTCTCAAGGGAAAACACCAAAACACCCTATATTACTGCTATAGCAGTCTCAAGGGATAACACCCTATATTACTACTACAGCAGTCTCAAGGGAACCCTATATTACTGCTATAGCAGTCTCAAGGGATAACACCCTATATTACTACTACAGCAGTCTCAAGGGACACAGCATCAAACCACCCTATATCTCAAGGGCAAACATCAACACACCCTATATCTCAAGGGCAAACATGAAACCAATTTATCACTAGCTCTCTTTCTCGCAAGGCACATAAAAGCGATATGAGGATGGCTAATTACGTATTCTTGCTCCAGAAAGCTACTGACGTTACGAAGGCATTTGCCTAGCGTAACTAAAATCAATACTTACGTAAAGTTATTGTTTAGTCACAGATAAGGCAACTTCAAATTCTAATGTTTCTCATCAAATATTCCATCAAATAAATCATGTAGAGTCTCATGATACCTTCATCAATTCATCATCATCAATGTATAATCCAATCCAAGTCTCTAAGTGTCATCAGCTTTATATCCTCTCTCACTAGTCACGTGGCAATCTATTTTGTTAAGCGTGATCAAGCTGTAGTAATGTAACTAATGTACTTCATCCATTATAATGAATGAGATGATCATCAATGTATATTCTGCTTCTCCAACTGTCATCATCTTTACATCCTCGCAAAGATAGCCAATGCAGTTAAGCCCATATTGACTGCTCATTACACTGTAAAAATAAAGCATTAACAACAATTAACTTTAAATCTTCATCCATTGGATTAAACCACAGACAGAGAATAATAAAAATGTTTACAAACTGGGAATCGTAAGTCACTCATTTCTTGATTCATAAAGTAAGTTCCACTTCCATGGTTAATATGTTAGTGGTACCTATACCTAAGGGAAAATCTGTTAAGGGAAAATATGTAGCATAAAGACAGTAAAATAAGAAGTCAGAATTGGAATTAAGTTTTAGCATACACCAATTATTGCACAAATTAAGTTTTAAAAACTTGAGTTGGATTAACTGCACCTTGATACACATTTAAAAATCTCAATATCAACACCATGATTCAGTAATAATAATCATTCTCCAACTATATTTGGTTATGGAGAATGCCCGCTGTATCTCGTAGACTCCTTTATCTGCATTGATGCAAGAGTGCAACCATGTAGGTATGAACACCGATCAGATCATTGTAAGTAATAGCCGTTAGTGTTTGGTTTTGAGTTTGTCACACTTAGTGCTTTGCTGCAGTATTCTTTTTGAAGTTGAGCTCCGTTCTTGTTGGTGCACAGTGACTAGTCGGTCATGGCCAGTACTTTTAAATGCCTGTTCAGAATTTCTTCATATCAAACAAGTTGACTGTCATGTTCCCTCTTCACCCTCTGTGTGCTATGAGTAGAAGACGTGTTCGTACCAATAAAGTTGTTGTCAGGTACACGGTACACTTAATGTCATGAAAAATAGCATGTCAAAGCATTTCACCACTTCGTACACAGTCAGACCACTAAAATGTTTCAGTAAATGACAAGCAAGTATGAACAGAAACATGATTTTGTAGCATGTATAAAGAACACAAAAACTTGGAATTAATTCAACCAAAATCAGCTTTAACTTGCTTACAGTTGTTCATAGTACACGATAGGGCATAACGGGAGCGTAAAGGAGTATGTCAAATGCATAGTTAATTCCAATAATAAGCTAGATAAAACCTTGTAAACACAAACTTTGTTACGATAGTTTTAACTTACCAAAATGCGGGTTTCTTTGTAATAATTTTCACAAAATCTCACTGAATTGCATAGGAAAATATCACACACATTAATTAGCGTCATAACTAATTAATAATTTCACAAAATTACATTGAATTCTTATCAAAAAAACATCAAAACCGCATTTACAAAATTCAACTATTTTCGATCACTTTGAAATTTTTGACATTAGTAGTGATGTACCCGGAAGATCGATAAAGACACACAGAATATCAGGGGTACGTTCAGAGTCGTCCAATCGGCGAAGATTTATCCAGTTCAAAACTTATACTACCCGTTCAGAGACATACCGGAATCGAAGCTTCATCCGACAGCGGCGAAGGTGGACTGTACCAATACTTCGCCGGCCGTCCAATGTGCCTGCGTGTGCATGTACAACGTTTATAATCGGTTGAAGGTTTCAATAAGTTGCAAATTTTAACAGCTTCGCTCCACGGTGCAAGCTCAATGCGATCAGTTAGATTAAAATTAATTCTGTTTAAATTTCATACTGGTCGACTGAACGCAATTATTATCGATTCACATATCGATTGATCAAGTACAACACTAGAAAGAGAACGAATGGAATGTGATGAAAGTTTCTACTACTCAAGCGAGATGGCGCTGTTCGTCTCAGTGACGAGACGTACGTTTTATCCCGCCTTTCTACAGTAAAAAAACATGAATGAAAATTACGATGAAAGATGCACTTGTCGATTTTAGTAATTTTAGCACGAGAAATGCGACGTATACACACAGTATTTACAGATTCCAACCAGAAATTCTAGCTTAGTACAAAGTAAACTTGACATAAAAGCAATGAAACCTTTGCCATAATGGAGTAATAAAAACTCACCCGAAAATCGCGTCAATCCAAAAATAACAGAACGATCATACCTCAGGGTAAAAGTTTCTTGAAATTTACTCGTGTCACACCATGAACTAGCTGAAAACCAAACAGATGCTCCTCCAGGGCTCGTCCCTCCAAGCCACAGTCATCATTTCCGTGTATTAGCACCAATAAGTTTCCGATTTTGCCATTCATGTAGAGAATGCCATGTCGTTGCCGTTTCTGCCAGCCTTTTCAGTGGGCCTTTGTGCGTTTATCCCCACTTCTGATGACGGAGCACCCGGTCGTCAGGGGTACTCTGAGTTGAGGGTAGGTATTCTTCATAGTGGCCGGAGCAATGCAAACCGGTTGATCAGGATGTCTCACGGTTTATACGACGATCTCACAATTAATCCATCAAGGCCGACTCGTAGACACTTGGAACGCGGCACAATTGACATGGCGTGGGCATTGTCTGTTCCCTTTTTAATTTCCAAAGTCACAAACCCAAAATCAACACAATCCTTTTCGGCAGCCATATTTTTTTCTGCCCTTCAATCGTACCAACATAACCATCATCAAATCCAAAGCCATAGACTAAATACCATAGACAAGCGTACTCCCTCGTAAGTAATATCTCTGGTACGATATAGATGGCACCACAAGCCGTAATGCTAGTATTGCTATAGCACTTAATTTGTCAGCCACCCATGTCAAGCATGCCCAAGAACCATTCTTGGCGTTCCGTTATATTAGAAATGTGAGTTGGCGCATTAGGAGTTTCCATTCTGGGCTTCAGCCTTGATCAATCTCCGACATATATTATACAGGATGTAAAAAAAAGTAACTGCGTTCCTTTAAACCACAACATGTTCTACTGATGATACCAAACAACTTTCCCAAAGCACAAAAATTTTAGGTTGAAAAAAAAATTAGCGTTTTCCATACAAAGATTCTCTCCTCATCTCCAATTTTGTATGGACAAGGCAAATATTTTTTTCGAGCTAAAATTTTTGAGTTTGGGAATGTTGTTTGGTATCATCAGTAGGACATATGTGGTTTAAGATGACGCATTGGAGATTTTGGCATCAGTGATCTCAATTTTTGTCAGTAATTACGAAACGAATGAAAATATAAGTTGGTGATCTGAACAGTTCATGATAAAAGCCTTATTTTGCTAGTTTTCAATAAATGATTAGATAACTTTTGTAACAGAGAAAAAAAATATCAAACATAACCTCTTTTTAAAAAGAGATTCGCATCTTATGGGCAGACGGGACCGATTTAAGCCTCTTAACTTTCTCAGTAGACAAGTCTATACATACACATTAAAATTAAGACAGAATTTCTCAAGTTATCATTTCCGACTAAATAAAATAACAAAAAGCATTTTGTCGATTACGTCCTTTAAGCTAACGCGTGTATGCAAACCTCGCCCCCCGCTGTGACGCCTCATGACCATTGTCAGCGACGGTCTGTGCTACTCGGCTTCCGGACCACATTGGCCATTGCGTAAATATATTCGGCGGTTTTGTTTGAACAAAGATGATGAAAGATGATGAAGATGTAGGAAAAAAGAAAGAAAGGTGTGCCAAAAGGAAAAGAAGAGCTTGTTTTTTAGAAAAATGTGCACAAACAAATATGACGTTTTTTTTTTTTGTTTTCAATTTTCCCATTTGGGAAGACGAAGAGCGTGAGTCCATGCAAGCCTAGTCTTCAGTGTGTATTTTCTTTTGTATTCTTATACCTAGTGTAACCTACGCTAACCTAAAAGTCATTGGAATGCGCCGGTGATTCACATTCTAATGCTCAACAGACTTTTGCGCGGAGATAACAATCCGAATCGTACGGTAGCGCCTTCCTTTGCTTCTTACTCCCGCCATATTGTTCCCTCGTCAGCAGGTCATTATGTTAAATCCACCACATTAAATACAACAAACACTGCAAGGAACTAATTTAGAAGAGCGAGGAACAAAAGTCCGTCAGATTTTTCATGCCCCCCCCGCGCAAAACCCCCAGCCTAACCTAACCTAACCTAGAACTCATTAGATCGCGGGTGGCCGCCATCTAATGCTCTCTGATGATTTACGCGGGAGTGTCGAGTCGAACCATATAGGATTTCTGTACTGAGGCACCAGTAAGTACTTCGGTTTATATGTGTTACGCACAATCCCCGAAATCGCTCATTGGCCGGAAAAAAGGATCATTTCGCGGATTGGCAAATGCAAAGCGCACAATCCCCGAAATGTCCTTTTATTTCGGCCATTGAGCGTTCTAAAACGATCATTGATGATCATTCCGCGGACTGGCAAACACGAAACAGCCAATTGCCGAATTTGGGGTTTGGCAGCGTATGTAAAACGACCAATCCGCGGAGTGGTATTGACAAAATGCCAGACCCTGAACTACATTTAAAAAAAAACGATGTCATGGGTCGTCGGGTCAACATGGGTCATGTCTGCGGGGGATGAGTTGTCAGTGCGGGGTTAAGTTATCAGTGCGGGATAAGTTATCAGAACGGGGACGAGTTGTCAGTGCGGGGATGAGTCGTCAGTGCGGGATGAGTTGCAAGTGCGGGATGAGTTGTCAGTGGGGATGAGTTGTCAGTGGGGATGAGTTGTCAGTGTGGGATGAGTTGTCAGTGTGGGATGAGTTGTCAGTGTGGGGATGAGTTGTCAGTACGGGACGAGTTGTCAGTGCAGGGATGAGTTGTCAGTGGGGGATGAGTTGTCAGTACGGGACGAGTTGTCAGTGCAGGGATGAGTTATCCTCTCATCCCGCACTGACAACTTATCCCCGCACTAACAACTCATCCCTGCACTGACAACTCGTCCCGTACTGACAACTCATCCCGCACACTGACAACTCATCCCACACTGACAACTCATCCCCACTGACAACTCATCCCGCACATTGCAACTCATCCCGCACTGACGACTCATCCCCGCACTGACAACTCATCCCCACACTGACAACCTCGTCCCGTACTGACAACTTATACCCACACTGACAACTCGTCCCGTACTGACAACTCATCCCCACACTGACAACTCATCCCGCACTGACAACTCGTCCCCGCACCGCACTGATAACTCTTTCCCGCACTGACAACTCATCCCCCGCCGACACGACCCATGTTGACACCCGACGACCCATGACGGATTACGTAATCTAAACTTATAAAATCGTTTGTCCTTACTGACTGACTGACTGACTGATTCATCAACGCAGAGCCTAAACTACTAAAGCTAGAATCGTGAAATATGGAGAGCAGGTTCCTTTTATAACGAAACCTACCACTAAGAAATGATTTTTGGATTTTCCCCCCTTAAAGGGGTAAAAAGGGGGTGTGAAGTTTGTATGAAAGTCCGTCAATTTTGAAGGTAGGATCTTCTAATTTTGTATTTAGGGTAATGATTTAAAAGTAATGAATACGTGTTTCAGCGTTTTTGGATTTTCTACCCCTAAAAGGGTTAAATACGGTATGGAAGTTTGTATGGAAACTCCGTTAGTTTTGCAGTTAGGATCTTAAAATTTTGTATTTAGGCTAATGATTTAAAAGTAATGAATACGTGTTTCAGCGTTTTTGGATTTTCTACCACTAAAGGGGCTAAATACGGGATGGAAGTTTGTATGGAAACTCCGTCAGTTTTGTAGTTAGGATCTTATAATTTTGTGTTTAGGCTAATAACCAAAAATTAATGGACAAGTGTATCAGAGTTTTTGGATTTTTTATCCTTAAGGGGGTTAAATAGGTGATGAAAGTTTTTAATAATATCAACAGCTCTTTTTCTTGATTTCTAACCATTGCAAACCTTTTTATTCAAGAACTTCTTAGAGCAAATTTGTGTTTTGATAATTTGAAAGATTATAAATTTTAAAATTAGAACGTCATCGAACCAACACTAACTTTTTTTAACCATCTTCAAATAAAAAAGGAGGAGATTCTCAATAAGGATGTACGTTTTTTTTATGTACCTATGTTACCTCAAAATTCCGTAATTTATTTTATCCGATTTGAAAGATTCTTTTTTTATTAGAAAGGGTATATTTCAATGTTAGTTCCCCGTCCAGCAAAATCTAATTTTGATCGTGGGATCCATGAGAAATGACGGAAACTCCTCAAATTTTATAGGCACACATATATCTATTTTGATATTTTAAGTTAATCTGATGTGGAACTAAGAGCACAACGAAATTATAAGATGCATCGAGATAGGTACCAATTTTACGAAATTTACTCACCATAATGAGCAATTTTTGGTTAGTAGAAATTAACGAAAAGGGGTTGAAAGAATCTTGCAAAAAATATATTTTTGTACTATCCTTTTAACTACCATTGTTTTTGATATCCCACTTGATAGGTTCAGCCTTTTTTGAGATACGTGGTAACAAAGAATAGGGGATGGTGCTTGCCTCTTTCGAGCATTATCATCCATCACTAATACATTAATTAAAGAGTTGTAAGTATATATGTGTTGTGTATGTATGTTAGTTTATTTGTTTGTTTCTTAATTTGTCATCATTGAACTCGAAAATTAATAGACCTATTTTTAAAATTCTTTCACTATTAGAAAGCTACGCTCACTGTGCGATGCGCGTGCGTAGCAATATCAGCTTTTTACTACGGAAAATATCACACTCACACAGAAATAAAAGAATCTTTTAGATGTGGTCATACTAACAGCTACATGACAATAACCTGATCAAGGACAAAAACAACTTTTTACCGCGGGAACTCAATCCCACGGGAAAACTTTTAGCGGCGGGTGAAACCGCGGGGCGGAAAGCTAGTTGTTCATAACAATAAAAAATGTGTCTCGGATACCTGCAACGAACAATTAGAAAATGCAACATTTCGCAAAAAATCCAAAACAAGAAAAACATTGATTCAACTTGCTATGAACAATCAGATGCTAAGGCGGTTTACAC
>JARACY010001468.1:0-57680 GCA_029255725.1 Scrobipalpa atriplicella
ACTGAGAATGGGGGCAAAGAAACACCAAATCTTAACTAAAATTGTCACCTGTCATTTTCTATCACGAGAGAACAGAAAGGGACGGCCTATTGCCATGATTTTTGATAAGATTTAGTTAAGTCGTGTCCTCACCGAATCACTATAATTGTAACTTTTGAAATGCAGTGTCCCAAGAAACCATGTATGGTAACACTTCCATAAGAATAAATCTTAACAACTTACCTCGCCGGGCAAGCTGGTTTGCAAACGCAGTGCAACAAAATGTCTCATTCACAGGAAACGCTGAGCTTTCCGTTCCTTAATTTGACGAGTAAATCGTACCCTGCTAAAAACGGCCGCTATTAGCAAAAATTTCGAAAATTATACCTACAGAAGTTATATACATTCATCCCATTTTAAAACTTGAAAGCGCTTAATTACTTAAATTAAATAATAATAATAGTGTGATTTTTATTTAGCTTTGCTGTATAGAACAGTCATATAAACGTTCTTACTACATTCCTTATAAACGAAACGTCGAGTAGGTATAATATGACTATGACTTATTATTAAATTGCTATTTTGTTGAATAAATCACTTATGTATTGGGAACGGCGTTATAAATGAGCATTTATATGACTATTATAAGACATTTTAGTCACATAATGAAAACCTTCCTTGCACAGAAGAAAAGTTGTTAAGATTTATTCTTATGGAAGTGTTACCATACATGGTTTCTTGGGACACTGCATTTCAAAAGTTACAATTATAGTGATTCGGTGAGGACACGACTTAACTAAATCTTATCAAAAATCATGGCAATAGGCCGTCCCTTTCTGTTCTCTCGTGATAGAAAATGACAGGTGACAATTTTAGTTAAGATTTGGTGTTTCTTTGCCCCCATTCTCAGTCCTTTCACGATATACCCAACAGTTCAACTGAACCCGCAACAGCCTCACACATAAACATAAACCTCCTTCCAGCGGTTATCGTTCGAGTTGATAAACTTAACTGCGCGCGCAAGGATAAGGTGCGCGTGAAATCTGCGCTGCGTTGCGTATGCGCAGTAATTAGCGTGCGCTAGTATCGCTGTCGGTGTGATTGGAACATGGCATTTTGATTGGATGCTGAATTATTGGATTGCAATTAGACATGAATGTCGCCTCTTTCGAATTGAGGGGTATAGAAGCAAAGGCGCCTCAGTCCACTTATTAACTTTTTTGTGTTAAGTATGGCAAAATTTGCAGATTTGTTTATGGAAACATTTTTCAATGAATGTCTGCAGCAAAAACGTATAATTTCGTGGAAAATCGTGATCAAAAGTCGGGCTTGGATGCAAATACGCCACTGTCCCTGAAAATGTAGAAGCAACCATGACACTGTCCATATTGGCCAATCAGGACCCTGCATTTCGGTGACATCAAGATGGCGTTTTCGTTGCATTTGAAAGCAGGTTGTGCTCGTGGTTGTTTCTGTTTTTAAATAATACTGGGTGAAAATGGAGGAAAATATTGCACCTGTGTTTTCAAAAGATGCCAGAAAACGTGGGCGACACCCGGAAGAATGGAAAAGGGCCAAAGAAAAGACGGAAAGGTGAGACAAAGTTTTGTAGTTTTCCATGCTAGAGTGATAGTTTTTTTAGTAGGGTAAAGTCTCCAATCTTCAGACAAGAACAAAAACGTTTTTAAGTACAACAGTGCATCATCATTTTTATTAAAAAATACCACCTTGCTGCCTGGAAATGCGTACGACTTAGTACCACGGCCGGGTGAGACCAAAATTATAAATAATAAAACTACATACTTACTAAAAATGTGTAATATTTTTTTTAAAACAATCGCGGCATAGAAATCGCTGCGTCTTTATTTCGGGTACAGAGTTGGCAGCGTGCTGACAATACCTTTGCTTCAACAGACCGAATATCTACTGAACGAACACGAACAGCGTTGCGGCCTAGCGTGGGACTGAGACAGCAAAGGTTTATCAACACGAGTGAACACAGAAAAACGTGTTGTAGACAGGGATAGAGATGTTTTTGATGTTTTGGTATTGGTATCCGGTCTTCCCGTTGCGAATGTAGTGAGGTAGGTATAGATAAGCGTGGCCAGTGGTCTGCTTGCAACTGACCCTTCAGATAGGTGTTTAATGTTTAACCATCGTTTTGTTAATAGAAGAAGACTTTTGAAGCTAATGAATTGAAACTGTATTTTTTTTCTCATAATAAAAAGATCTTTTTTTTTCTGAGTGACTAAACCTACCCTATGTTATGATTTAAAAAATTATATACCTACCTAACTAATATCCTGGAAAAATGGTATGACTAGTATGACTATTTTTGATTTTGTCAAAATTTTTATGTAAGTAGTTTTAAAAGTATATAAAGGTTGCATTGCAGGATCTTAGAACCCTCTACATAACCAGTAAGTTTAATATGTGCAGCACATTATTATGTTAATGAAGTCGGCAACAAAGATGCTGATATTACATACAACATACAAACAATCACTCCTTTATCTTGATTAGGTAGGCAGAATCCCATCGGCATAATAAAGTTAATAGTTCAACTGTCGCCTAAAGTTCCAAGCCCCTCTACAGATTTTTACAGCATGTTTGTGAACAGAAGTTGCTTCATTCATTATACATATGTGTTTTATCGACCCTAGTTTTTTAAAAACAAACCCTAATACAAAAAGACCACTTAAATCAGTCAGACCAATTTATTTATTCATTATCTGTAAAAAGTTCATGTTGAGTCGTTCAATTTCGCTGAGCAATCATATCATAATGTCATAATGCAGGATGCTGTTCCTGACACCCTCTTTTTCTTTCACGTTGAATTTTTAATTTTTGTTTTCATTTCATTATTTATTTCTAAGTCTACATAACTTATTATTTATTATCGCCACGACTATAATTTATTATCGTGTGAACGAGACAAGCCTTATTCAAAAAAAATTACAATGGCATAAAGTAATTAACAGTGAAAAGCGTGATTACGTGGTTTATCTATCACCTCTGCTGAAAAATACATTCGTTTTCAGTAGGTACACCGTCCCTTACACCTTTTTTAGTTGTTAGAAAAATCCTATTTTATTAGTATTTATTAATTAATTAATTGATTTTTTATTTATTTATCGATGGAAGCTTTTATACATCCTGTCTGTCGTATAAAAGTTACAAAAATATCTTAACGAAATCTTTTGGTATAATCTAGTCTAGGTATACTGTGGGTAAAACAGATTGTCAGTGGAGGAAATCAGCAAAAATAAACAAACAATGCTTTCTTCACTCATTTAAGTAAGGCAAAGAAACGCCTGTTACTTTTCGATATAATGCATCATATCAATTTTGCTTTAAATTTTTGAGAGGCGCTTACTGATACATGCTGATACGTAATACGTATGTCATACTCTATCGTTCATAAAATGACTGTAAGGATGACACTCCAATGGAATAACTCTAATGGGACGGATAATAGATGAAACGCATAAAAGAGGATAGTCGCAAGCGCACAGTAGCTTGCAGTGTTCCGCGTCACTGGTCATTGCGCTTAGTTAAGCCCTACGGGGTGGTCTATTGAAGAAAAACGAAGCTTTCCACAGAAATAATGATTTATTGTAAAATCAGACACACACATTCGATAATGGTTTCAAGGCAAGAGAGCTTTCGTAGCGCGCAGCGCCACCTACACGGTTTTGTATTAAACTTTATGACAAGACAAACTGGCGGTCAAATTAAATGCTAAAAAGAGTATTTTATTCGTTTGATTACTTAATGATTATTAAACAGCGCTCATGCGTAAACACACGTGATTATTTATTACAGACACACCTACAATTATAAATATTCTCAAATTTATTTCGCAACATTACAACAACAGTTTAAGTCGGTAAAAGATGCCCTGTTCACGCGGCAGACTGAAGAACCGATGACTGGACGACGTCGTGAAAGCCAACATGCAGGAGAACAATCTTGCACCAGCGGATGCGGGCAAAGTGGAGTAGACGAAACAGGAAAGCGCACCCCAGCATATAATAAAATTTTGATTTTCTGCCTAACAAACGCTAAAATTTCGCTCCTCACAGTCCTCACCGAAACCTTACAATTGAGGGGTATAGAAGCAAAGGCGCCTCAGTCCAAGTTATTAAAATTTTGAAAATAGGAAGAAGGCATAACTCCCTTTCCGACTTTTAGTTTTTCTAGAAACTCTAATAGTCAGCTTGTGTATGGTTGCCAGTTCACGTATAACTCAAAAAACTAATGATACTGTGTAAATTTAATTTAAATCTTAATTTTGTCTGATGGACAATGGTGAGTTTGCATCTTACCGATGGACAGTGTCTATTTTGCTATTTAGTTTGCCGGACAGTGTCATATTTGCACCTAATAAGTCGGCCATTAGAAATTGGCATTAGGGTAATCTAACACACTATAGGACAGTACTAGAAAAAAATTATAAACGTAGGTATTATTTTTAGTAAGTATGTAGTTTTATTATTTATAATTTTGGTCTCACCCGGCCGTGGTACTAAGTCGTACGCATTTCCAGGCAGCAAGGTGGTATTTTTTAATAAAAATGATGATGCACTGTTGTACTTAAAAACGTTTTTGTTCTTGTCTGAAGATTGGAGACTTTACCCTACTAAAAAAACTATCACTCTAGCATGGAAAACTACAAAACTTTGTCTCACCTTTCCGTCTTTTCTTTGGCCCTTTTCCATTCTTCCGGGTGTCGCCCACGTTTTCTGGCATCTTTTGAAAACACAGAGTGCAATATTTTCCTCCATTTTCACCCAGTATTATTTAAAAACAGAAACAACCACGAGCACAACCTGCTTTCAAATGCAACGAAAACGCCATCTTGATGTCACCGAAATGCAGGGTCCTGATTGGCCAATATGGACAGTGTCATGGTTGCTTCTACATTTTCAGGGACAGTGGCGTATTTGCATCCAAGCCCGACTTTTGATCACGATTTTCCACGAAATTATACGTTTTTGCTGCAGACATTCATTGAAAAATGTTTCCATAAACAAATCTGCAAATTTTGCCATACTTAACACAAAAAAGTTAATAAGTGGACTGAGGCGCCTTTGCTTCTATACCCCTCAATTCGAAAGAGGCGACATTCATGTCTAATTGCAATCCAATAATTCAGCATCCAATCAAAATGCCATGTTCCAATCACACCGACAGCGATACTAGCGCACGCTAATTACTGCGCATACGCAACGCAGCGCAGATTTCACGCGCACCTTATCCTTGCGCGCGCAGTTAAGTTTATCAACTCGAACGATAACCGCTGGAAGGAGGTTTATGTTTATGTGTGAGGCTGTTGCGGGTTCAGTTGAACTGTTGGGTATATCGTGAAAGGACTGAGAATGGGGGCAAAGAAACACCAAATCTTAACTAAAATTGTCACCTGTCATTTTCTATCACGAGAGAACAGAAAGGGACGGCCTATTGCCATGATTTTTGATAAGATTTAGTTAAGTCGTGTCCTCACCGAATCACTATAATTGTAACTTTTGAAATGCAGTGTCCCAAGAAACCATGTATGGTAACACTTCCATAAGAATAAATCTTAACAACTTTTCTTCTGTGCAAGGAAGGTTTTCATTATGTGACTAAAATGTCTTATAATAGTCATATAAATGCTCATTTATAACGCCGTTCCCAATACATAAGTGATTTATTCAACAAAATAGCAATTTAATAATAAGTCATAGTCATATTATACCTACTCGACGTTTCGTTTATAAGGAATGTAGTAAGAACGTTTATATGACTGTTCTATACAGCAAAGCTAAATAAAAATCACACTATTATTATTATTTAATTTAAGTAATTAAGCGCTTTCAAGTTTTAAATGGGATGAATGTATATAACTTCTGTAGGTATAATTTTCGAAATTTTTGCTAATAGCGGCCGTTTTTAGCAGGGTACGATTTACTCGTCAAATTAAGGAACGGAAAGCTCAGCGTTTCCTGTGAATGAGACATTTTGTTGCACTGCGTTTGCAAACCAGCTTGCCCGGCGAGGTAAGTTGTTAAGATTTATTCTTATGGAAGTGTTACCATACATGGTTTCTTGGGACACTGCATTTCAAAAGTTACAATTATAGTGATTCGGTGAGGACACGACTTAACTAAATCTTATCAAAAATCATGGCAATAGGCCGTCCCTTTCTGTTCTCTCGTGATAGAAAATGACAGGTGACAATTTTAGTTAAGATTTGGTGTTTCTTTGCCCCCATTCTCAGTCCTTTCACGATATACCCAACAGTTCAACTGAACCCGCAACAGCCTCACACATAAACATAAACCTCCTTCCAGCGGTTATCGTTCGAGTTGATAAACTTAACTGCGCGCGCAAGGATAAGGTGCGCGTGAAATCTGCGCTGCGTTGCGTATGCGCAGTAATTAGCGTGCGCTAGTATCGCTGTCGGTGTGATTGGAACATGGCATTTTGATTGGATGCTGAATTATTGGATTGCAATTAGACATGAATGTCGCCTCTTTCGAATTGAGGGGTATAGAAGCAAAGGCGCCTCAGTCCACTTATTAACTTTTTTGTGTTAAGTATGGCAAAATTTGCAGATTTGTTTATGGAAACATTTTTCAATGAATGTCTGCAGCAAAAACGTATAATTTCGTGGAAAATCGTGATCAAAAGTCGGGCTTGGATGCAAATACGCCACTGTCCCTGAAAATGTAGAAGCAACCATGACACTGTCCATATTGGCCAATCAGGACCCTGCATTTCGGTGACATCAAGATGGCGTTTTCGTTGCATTTGAAAGCAGGTTGTGCTCGTGGTTGTTTCTGTTTTTAAATAATACTGGGTGAAAATGGAGGAAAATATTGCACCTGTGTTTTCAAAAGATGCCAGAAAACGTGGGCGACACCCGGAAGAATGGAAAAGGGCCAAAGAAAAGACGGAAAGGTGAGACAAAGTTTTGTAGTTTTCCATGCTAGAGTGATAGTTTTTTTAGTAGGGTAAAGTCTCCAATCTTCAGACAAGAACAAAAACGTTTTTAAGTACAACAGTGCATCATCATTTTTATTAAAAAATACCACCTTGCTGCCTGGAAATGCGTACGACTTAGTACCACGGCCGGGTGAGACCAAAATTATAAATAATAAAACTACATACTTACTAAAAATAATACCTACGTTTATAATTTTTTTCTAGTACTGTCCTATAGTGTGTTAGATTACCCTAATGCCAATTTCTAATGGCCGACTTATTAGGTGCAAATATGACACTGTCCGGCAAACTAAATAGCAAAATAGACACTGTCCATCGGTAAGATGCAAACTCACCATTGTCCATCAGACAAAATTAAGATTTAAATTAAATTTACACAGTATCATTAGTTTTTTGAGTTATACGTGAACTGGCAACCATACACAAGCTGACTATTAGAGTTTCTAGAAAAACTAAAAGTCGGAAAGGGAGTTATGCCTTCTTCCTATTTTCAAAATTTTAATAACTTGGACTGAGGCGCCTTTGCTTCTATACCCCTCAATTGTAAGGTTTCGGTGAGGACTGTGAGGAGCGAAATTTTAGCGTTTGTTAGGCAGAAAATCAAAATTTTATTATATGCTGGGGTGCGCTTTCCTGTTTCGTCTACTCCACTTTGCCCGCATCCGCTGGTGCAAGATTGTTCTCCTGCATGTTGGCTTTCACGACGTCGTCCAGTCATCGGTTCTTCAGTCTGCCGCGTGAACAGGGCATCTTTTACCGACTTAAACTGTTGTTGTAATGTTGCGAAATAAATTTGAGAATATTTATAATTGTAGGTGTGTCTGTAATAAATAATCACGTGTGTTTACGCATGAGCGCTGTTTAATAATCATTAAGTAATCAAACGAATAAAATACTCTTTTTAGCATTTAATTTGACCGCCAGTTTGTCTTGTCATAAAGTTTAATACAAAACCGTGTAGGTGGCGCTGCGCGCTACGAAAGCTCTCTTGCCTTGAAACCATTATCGAATGTGTGTGTCTGATTTTACAATAAATCATTATTTCTGTGGAAAGCTTCGTTTTTCTTCAATAGACCACCCCGTAGGGCTTAACTAAGCGCAATGACCAGTGACGCGGAACACTGCAAGCTACTGTGCGCTTGCGACTATCCTCTTTTATGCGTTTCATCTATTATCCGTCCCATTAGAGTTATTCCATTGGAGTGTCATCCTTACAGTCATTTTATGAACGATAGAGTATGACATACGTATTACGTATCAGCATGTATCAGTAAGCGCCTCTCAAAAATTTAAAGCAAAATTGATATGATGCATTATATCGAAAAGTAACAGGCGTTTCTTTGCCTTACTTAAATGAGTGAAGAAAGCATTGTTTGTTTATTTTTGCTGATTTCCTCCACTGACAATCTGTTTTACCCACAGTATACCTAGACTAGATTATACCAAAAGATTTCGTTAAGATATTTTTGTAACTTTTATACGACAGACAGGATGTATAAAAGCTTCCATCGATAAATAAATAAAAAATCAATTAATTAATTAATAAATACTAATAAAATAGGATTTTTCTAACAACTAAAAAAGGTGTAAGGGACGGTGTACCTACTGAAAACGAATGTATTTTTCAGCAGAGGTGATAGATAAACCACGTAATCACGCTTTTCACTGTTAATTACTTTATGCCATTGTAATTTTTTTTGAATAAGGCTTGTCTCGTTCACACGATAATAAATTATAGTCGTGGCGATAATAAATAATAAGTTATGTAGACTTAGAAATAAATAATGAAATGAAAACAAAAATTAAAAATTCAACGTGAAAGAAAAAGAGGGTGTCAGGAACAGCATCCTGCATTATGACATTATGATATGATTGCTCAGCGAAATTGAACGACTCAACATGAACTTTTTACAGATAATGAATAAATAAATTGGTCTGACTGATTTAAGTGGTCTTTTTGTATTAGGGTTTGTTTTTAAAAAACTAGGGTCGATAAAACACATATGTATAATGAATGAAGCAACTTCTGTTCACAAACATGCTGTAAAAATCTGTAGAGGGGCTTGGAACTTTAGGCGACAGTTGACTATTAACTTTATTATGCCGATGGGATTCTGCCTACCTAATCAAGATAAAGGAGTGATTGTTTGTATGTTGTATGTAATATCAGCATCTTTGTTGCCGACTTCATTAACATAATAATGTGCTGCACATATTAAACTTACTGGTTATGTAGAGGGTTCTAAGATCCTGCAATGCAACCTTTATATACTTTTAAAACTACTTACATAAAAATTTTGACAAAATCAAAAATAGTCATACTAGTCATACCATTTTTCCAGGATATTAGTTAGGTAGGTATATAATTTTTTAAATCATAACATAGGGTAGGTTTAGTCACTCAGAAAAAAAAAGATCTTTTTATTATGAGAAAAAAAATACAGTTTCAATTCATTAGCTTCAAAAGTCTTCTTCTATTAACAAAACGATGGTTAAACATTAAACACCTATCTGAAGGGTCAGTTGCAAGCAGACCACTGGCCACGCTTATCTATACCTACCTCACTACATTCGCAACGGGAAGACCGGATACCAATACCAAAACATCAAAAACATCTCTATCCCTGTCTACAACACGTTTTTCTGTGTTCACTCGTGTTGATAAACCTTTGCTGTCTCAGTCCCACGCTAGGCCGCAACGCTGTTCGTGTTCGTTCAGTAGATATTCGGTCTGTTGAAGCAAAGGTATTGTCAGCACGCTGCCAACTCTGTACCCGAAATAAAGACGCAGCGATTTCTATGCCGCGATTGTTTTAAAAAAAATATTACACATTTTTGTTGTGCTGCAATCTGTGCGTGCTATAGTGCTAAAGTGCGTGTTATAGTGCTAAAATGGGGCGGTTGTCGAGTGCATGGCGAGAATGCGTTGCATTTTTTAGATTCCGCTAGAATTGAAAGTTGTGGTGCAATAGATGTGTTTATTTTAGTTTGCTGAGCCGTGATTTATTTTTAATAAGTGAAATTTTTGCCTGAAAATGAGAAAATCTCGCACCAGTTACGTCGACGTGAGTATTTTTATGTATTTCTATTTTGGTAACATGTAGAGACGATCTCTGATGATAAGAGAGTACAAAGGAATACCTTATGCATTTGTTCCATATTCTATCAGATAGATTACATAGTATACACATGAAAAATACAAACCGACTCTCTGTTTATAATATTTTGTATGCATTGGGTAAGTAGGTTCCTATTTACCTATTTAAGAACTCTACTTTTTATGTAGTTTTTCTACCTACAATTTTTAACAGCAAATTTTTATTTTCCCGCGGTAATGATGTTTTTCCTACGATAAAAGTTACGTTTTCATTATAAGATTAAGCATACGAGAGCAAAATTTTATCAAAATTTTAATCATCAATTTTAGCGCGGAGGAGATACAACGGCCAAAATAACACAAGTTGAAACTTTCGAACTCCTAATATATATTAAAACTACCTAAAGAACTTAACTGAAATACTATAATATATTCAACAGCAGTATACTTATTACTTTTCCAGAGTAGCCCTAAAAATAAGTCAAGTACCTACAATAAATAAGTTAAAAAAATATTTTTTCCTCATGGGTAGAGTCGAAGTCACCATCCTTTACCGGGAAATGAATCACTCGGATAGAAAATGTTTATATTTTATTGTTGATGTAGTACAGCCTGTGGTTCTGTCTGGATATATTTTGACTTACTTACAATAGTTACAATACTTACAATTACTTACACATCTTTACATAATAAAATCTCGCCTATATCCCTTACAGGATTGATACACGCTTAACGGAATGATAGGCAGTTTTGTAGCGTTTGAGATTGTTTCGTCCAAGCGTTTGACTCATCTTAGCCATCCAATACGACATCGATTCTTCGTAATAGGGTATCGATTCGTTAGCATAAAAATCACTAAATCTTTACAAAAATGGTCACCTGTCATTGTCTATCCTGAGAGAACAGAAAGATACGACAACAATTTTGGTAAGATTTAGTTAAGTCATGCTCTACACCAGTGGTCTTCAACCTTTTTGACCCCACGGGCCAAATTTCCCAAAAAATTTTTTTGGCGGGCCGCAATTTAAGAAAAAAATATATTTACCATTAAAAATATTTATAATTATTTAAAAATTATATTATACCACAATACTTTCAATTCAAAATTTGAAATTTTTACATGTTACCAACAAATACACATAAAAACAAATTTCGGGGGAGGTGCGCCCGCGTCTTGCCTCACGCAGGGTAGGTATTGTGCGCGTATTATTGTTTTAATAACTACTAGCTTTCCACCCGTGTTAAATGAGTTTTCCCGTGGAAATGAAGGTTTTTCCGCGGTAAAGAGTAGCACATTTTCTATTCTAGAACCTAACCAATATGTGTGCCAAGTTTCATCCCGATCCATCCAACAAACATCCTGACTATCGAATTTTATAATATTTGTAGGATTTTTGTGTAGAATGAAATCATTTTATAACTGTTAGCGATATCGATGCAAAGAGAGTAAGAGAGAAGGTAAGGTGAACTAACTAGACTTATCTGAAAGTTTTATTTCAAAAATTCAAATGAATAAAAATAAAATTAGTTAGTTAAGTTTTGCCACCTGACCCGCCGGGCCGCAAGCAAAGGCGCCACGGGCCGCATGCGGCCCGCGGGCCGCGGGTTGAAGACCCCTGCTCTACACGAATCTATAGCAGTGTATTGCTCGTGTTGCTGTATCATATCATCAGATCATCAGCCTACCATAAAAATAGTTGTACCAAATTAAATTAATTGCCGATACCAAGATATATTTTTTACTATACAAACCGTATTCTCGACCATTTCCTTAATCCAACTTTTTGATATTTGGTTTCAATATTTTCCCGCGGTAAAAAGTAGCCGATGTTACTCATGAATAATGTAGCTTTGTTGAAGAAACCAACTAAAATATAGATACAAATCTTGCCTCTGTACAACAATTCTATTATCAAACACATATCATTAAAATAACATAACTAAATCCATAGTGGAAACATGTCAAGAGGGTTATCAGCATCGGCTGTATCACAAGCTGTATGATCTCAAGATTGGTTACCAAGACTTATTTTTTTTATTGTAGGGGTTTGCTCCTGAGTCTAGTTTTAGCAGATGTGACGTTGTGGAAGAGAGCTTAGAAGCCTAGAATTATTATTAACTACTTGCTTACTTTGCTAATTTTACGTCATTTTATGTGTAAAGTTAGCTGTTGATTTTCTTTGTCTTCTCTATAAATGTGCTAGATAGAGTCAACACGAATGTTTCTATGCTGCAGATGCTCGGCCTCGTTTAGTCGTGATGAAAATAAATAAAACAGAAGATCAATATTGCTTTATCTGTACGCCATTACGAAGCAGACTACTCAAATATATGAATTATGATCGTTTTCGCTATAATGAGCGCTTCATATCTTATCTCTACCTACATACCAGTCTTCTAATGTATATTTTATATTTGTCTCTCAGTCTATTTTATTGATGTTTAGCACTGCTTGTCGTACAGTAACCTGTGCTAGAACAGCATCACCACATTTCTTCTAGCCAAATTCAGAATACTTAATCCAGGGATAAGTTATGCGCACCCTGTGAACCCTACTTTTATTCGTTGCAAGTCGACCCTGATAAAGGGCATAGGTATATTTTTCATAACATAATGCAACCAACGTTATATAATTTGATTATAAATTACCTAAAATAATAATTAAGTTAGAATAACATAAAAATTAAATGTTGAAATGTTGTTGGAATAAATTGTTCAGTTACTTCAAGTAAAAATAAATAATTGAATAGTTTATGTCCATAATCCATGACCGATCCATAACATACTTAGATTTAGCTTCTTATATACAGCTCGGTAAGAATGCCTCGCCTTTCCTGGGCCGGAAATTTGATAATTCCTTAATACGCGACTTCCTTCACTCGGAAACACGGCCAAGAGTCAAGACTGCCGACCTCAGGACTCAGCTTGTTTAAGATGCTGCTAGATTCTTCCCAACAAACAATTTAGTCACATAAAAGGACTTTTACGACTTCTTGTCTTTAAAGGTCATATTATGGTGTCTAAGTCTTACTTAGATCATATATTAGTGGATTATACATCTGTTTAGTTATATAAGTGGACGGTCGAATAAAGTGGTCCTATAAACGTTTATTCCGCGATTTGATATGACAGTCATATAAGGATTTAAAATAAAAACTAATATTTTTTATTCGGAGGTTTTCAGTTCGCTTCCCAGGGATAAAATGTCAAGAGTCAAAACGGCCAAGCCTAGGCATACTTACTAGATTTCTGTTTGAACCTTGTGCTCATACACACAGTAGGTACCTATGTATGGATGTAAGTACATTGATTGTATCGTACGCAAACATCGTCGGGTGTGCGAACATTTCATCATTTTCGACGTAAAGTGTGAGACACGATCTATCAACTCTTATTGTAAGAGAAATTTCACAATGGAAGCATGCTGGACTGGGAGTGATAGAAAAACATAGAATGTGCCAGCTGCATCTCCTCCCGGGCATGCTGTAGAAACCAGCTAAGGGATTCGAGGGTTTTAATGTACCTATTGCAATTTAGACGATGGGCTGACAACCTGTCACTATAGCAATACATATGACCATCTGAAATAACCCTCAAAACTTGTCAGACGTGGCGGAATGACCTTTCGGTCGTTTTCGCTCTGCCTACCCCATTAGGGATAAAGGCGTGATTTTATGTATGTATGTAAATTTCACAAGCTTCTAACTTTTCTGTACCCATTTTACCTACTCTAAGTTTGTGTAAATATTTAATACACCGTGTAGTTAATCGTAACATGGAATAGTTTTAAATCCATGATAAAACATAAGTACACAAAGGACAGCTCAAATCCAAAACAGATGTTTGAATCTAATCGATCATCGCGAGTCAAAGAATACTGAATATCAATGCGAAGGCCGCAGAAGTTACACTGGTTACATACCTAATATAGGTACAACTACGTATTTTGTGAAATAAGGTAGATACCGTACCAACAATGGCGTAGAGATATTATCAGGATGGGTACAATATTGTGAATACATTTAAGCTATTTTTGTTAAACCTCGAACCGTAAAATAAGTATATACGATTTTTAGTGAAGGTCATCAATAAATCTAAAATCTAGGTCCTAGTTCGCCGAGAAGAGAGGGGCACGGCACCATTCACGAGCATTTGCTTTGTAATTGCTCGGCTTACCGTCCACACCAGTCGAATATTCGTCGTCGAATGCTGATTCCAGGTGAATACTCTCAGTAAGGACGCACCATGGGCGCACCTATAGATTGACAGACACGAGCAAAGAGAAATCAGCGGGAATAACTATTTACATGACGAACCGACAGCATCAAAGCATGGATCATCTTTTTGGACAACTAGTAGGTGATCAGCTTGCAAAATACCAACCTAAAAAACCAAGTCGCAAAACGCACCTACGACTCCAAGATCCATATCGAAGCTCAGACAACTAGACTTTTATTTATCATGGTCTGCCGTGCCTGCCTCTCCCTACGTGGCTGCTGCACTGTCCTCTGGATCTCGCAGCAATTAATTCCATAAGATAAATAAAAAAGACTAGACTTAATATTAAGTGAACAATATTACAAGTTCCGTTATCGTTCAGTTCGCAATCCCGGAGTTATTTTTAGCAGCACGACTAAAATTGCGTCACTGCAGAGTTTGTCATCTGTTTTTAAACTCAGCATTTTGTTGTAATTAGCTCATCAGTTCATAGACTCGTGTTTGGTTCGAGCTTGGGTTCGAGTAATAAAGACATTGGCCCTAATTCGGCGGAAACACGATATTACTACAAATGCCTGTCATTTTCTGCCAGAAGGGACCGTACAATAGACGTATAGACGAACTATCTTTAACCCTGGGTGTTAAAATTGGTTCACAAACGATTTTGGTCGGTACGCTCCCACACCACGACTTATTATTCGGATTTGACAGGATTACAATAAGTCCGACCATATTGCCGTCTCTCTTCCTGTTCTCTTATACGTAGGCTTATATAAAAAAATGACAGTTATGGCCTTATTTTAGTTAAATCGTGTTTCCGCCGAATCGAACCCATTATTTTAATTTTATAAAGGCTTTGTTGTTTAAATTCGCTACGGAATGGAGTCAGTTTCGAATCGACGTCATATAGACGTCCTGATGAACCCCACTTTCTAAACTTAGTATACATTTTAACGCCTCTGACATGGTTTGTGTAGGTAATGTAATGATCACAATCAAAGACAGATACCGGGATTAATTTCTAAACGTGCCCTCCGAAGCATGGAATCCGGTTATACACGATGATGTAGCTTGCATTAACTTAACCAAACTGGGAAATTAACTATTAAACCTTGTGTTCCGTTCCATCCAGCTGTGGAAATCAACCCCACGACCTCCGGATCAGGAGTCCAAGTGTCAGATCACTAGACCACTATTAGATGAAGATATCAATCAGCATGTCAACAAGTGTCGTGTTAATTGCATTACCTACTGTCAACTCACTTAAACTCTAGACCCCTCTGCCTTACTCCTTAAGTGATACAGGCGTGAGTTTATGTATGTACGTGTAGATATAGATGAAGATCTCAATCAAATGATCGGTATGTCAACAAGAAGTGTCGAGTTAATTGCATTACTGACAACTCACTTAAACTCTGCCCCGCGGCCGACACCAGTTAACTCATTGAGTTAACTTTAGATTGGAGCTAATGGCTTGTTAGTTATATTGTCATTAACGAATATAGTTGCGGTCAATTTCACACCTACTTATGGGCTGTATAAATAAGTACATAAAATAACGCCTGTATCCCTTACGGGATAGGCAGAGCGTCAACATCAAAGGCGTACTAAAAACCGTTTCAGTCACGCACGGCTGAGGCTGATTTCAGATAAGTGTGTCTGTTAATTACAGGTTGTTAGTCTATTTGTATTTATGGGCAAATACTTCAAGCCCACGGGAAAACACATTTAGCTGCGGGACAGAATGCTAGTTCTATATTTTCAGTACTACATATTTGTAACATGTTTGTAAGAATATGATACCTACCTAGATATGATACCTAGTTTAATTTCCCATAAAACGCAGTACCAAACTAATGTCTCATAGTATATTATGCTTACACCTACCTACCTATTTATGTTTAATTCGCATGCTATGCAATAACCAGCAGTATAATGTAGTTACGTATGCCATCCTCGTCGGGCTTCATGCATGTCATTATAAGCTAGGCTATAAATAAATCGTTAAGGTATTTTTATCTCTCCAACTACTGTGCTACTTACTACTGAGCACTAAGTCATTTTATCTGCGTAGATTTATATGAATATCTATATCCTGTTTACAACTTCTTGGATTAAATAATAGGGTTCAAACTGTTTTACGTGATGCCTAAAATATACCTATCATAATTTAATGTAAAATAAACTATAATTAAAAAGAATGTAGTAAGTAAATTCATGGACTTATTATCCTGTTTCCTAGTAACATAAGTCCATGAGTAAATTAGACTTTCAATATCTTACAGGTCAAGATTTGATGGCACTGTAAGTAAGGTAGGTAGAATAGTAGACTCCATTATTTGCATAGATAGATAATAATGTAGATACTTAGTTAGCTAGTGAAACTCCATTTTATTATTGTACCCATCTTTATTTTATGAAATAGGTATTAAGTTAGTTTTATTTCGATTTAATTTTATTATAACTATATTCATTATAAAGATTCCAGATATCCTCATCTCTGGGTCCTACTAAAATTAGCTGTACCCTAATTTCATATCTAATTTAATAAATAAACGCTAGGCCAAACAACTATATACGTATAAATTAATACGTTTGTTTTTCCCTAAAATATGATATTTGCAAACATTTGTGGTACACACACACATACACACTCCACCCACACATCACTCATCTTGAACAAACACAATTCAGAAGGTAAGCTTTTTATTAGTTCATAGCCATAGGGTTTGTTTGAGTTGGAGTATGCAAGGTATAACAAAAATCGTGGTACACGGTAGGTATGAGGAAAAATGAATGAAATATTAATTTGGTCCTTCCATACAAAATGGCATGGAAGTCCATTGCTCGGTCACCGAAACTAAACAACTTAAAGAAGGAAATTCTTTCAGGAAATGAAGAATGTATAGGGTGTTAGGTAGGTCAGAAAAAGTTATTATTCAGCTTTTGTGTTTAAACTTTTTTGGAAACATACACTACCTACTTAACACCCTGTATAATATATTAGGTATATTCTCTACTTCCATGCTGGACTGAGCGATAAAAAACAAAGAATGCCCCAGCAGCTGCATCTCCTCCCGGGCATGCTGTAAAAACCAGCTTAGAAGGGTTTCAGTCTATTGTAATTTAGGCGAAGGGCTAACAACCTGTCACTACAGTAATATTACAGATCTATCTTAAACAACCCTCAAAACTTGTCGGACGTGGCGGAGCGACCTTTGTTTTGGTCGTTGACAATCCGCCTAGCCTACCCCATTAGGGATACAGGCGTGATAGGATAGTATGTATGTATAGGTATGTATGTTCTGTAGCACGGCTGGGTGCGGTGTCGTAAACTTGGCGGCAAACAACGAACAAACACACTTAGTTTATGTAGTTTACGTGTAATTGGACACACGCTGGGTGCGATTCTGTTGTTTACCGATGGTTAATGAGTAGCACACCACAGTTTAGATGTCCTTGATGGTCCTAGATTCAATTCCTGGGTAGTAAGTAAATAAAAAGTATAATGCAACAACGTCAACGTCCAACTGTTTCTTTTCCCGAGCATAGTGTAAAAGGTAAATCTTAGGTTTTAGGGAGCCGAAGATACAAGCTATCTATTTAGGCAATAGGCTCATCAACGTTGCTGCAATACATAGCAAAAGAAAAACTCTTTATCATCTATAGTAATTATGTGTTTTTGCACTCATAGTGCTATTTTATTTGTAAAATATGAGAAACAACAAATCAAATCATTTACCGCAGACAGGATGAATGTGATTGTATTTTGTTTCTCATATTTTGTATTCACTTTTACGCACCTTTTACGAAAGCACGATATTTATTATTTAAGGTGTAATAGAAAGGGTATATGCATCCGAAAGGATGTGAATCAGCCCATGAAACAAAACAACTTTTCTCAAGGAACATAGGTCGAAATACGAAAAATTAAATTTGGCTTTCTATACTAAGTGAACAGCTGAAGCATTTTGTACGAAAGGGAAGGATTTTTTTTTTCGTTATTCGACCTATGTTCCTTAGGGAATGTTGTTCAGTTTCATGGGCAGATTCACATCTTTCAGGATGCATAAACCTACTCTTTCTGTTACACGTTGTATAGTAACTATTTACTGATAAAAACGATACGAAAAACTATAAAAATAAAAATTTATTCATAAGTACTACTTTTACTACAAGACAAGATTGATTGAATAAAACAAATTGTGTTTGTGATTATCTTTATTGAAATAAAATACAATGTCAAACTGTATTTATTAAATGTCAAATATATTTGACATTATTACAGATGTATATCACTCGTACATAATTCAAATATCAAGTTAAATATATTCGTCATACATGGTCATACCTTTATCAAAAACTTTTAAAACTAAGAAACAGTCCATTTCAGTTCATATGCACTTTCAAAACTTGCAAAGTTATGTATATCGTACTTTTTAAACGTTTCTACCTTACTCAATATTGCCACTAACGCATTAATATTATACCTTATTTCGTAGTTGTTGCGTTTAGTTAAAGATTTCTTCAATTCATCTATGTAGTATCTGTAGATGAGATCGTTCTTGATGTTAACATAAACACCACTGTTAGGAAAACGAGTGGCTCTGTCCACTTTCACAACTCTAAAGGAGTTAATCTTGTTCTCAAGCTCGGTAATGCTCTCTGGGTTGTCCTGGTTGATTAAGAACCTCTTCAAAGGTACAAGAAGGTCGGTGCGAGCCACGTAGCAGTGGTCGAGGATAGTCTCATGTTTGGCACTCCAGTTGGAGTACCATTCGCAAAGCTTCCTCACGCGGTCTATTGAATCCTTTAAACAGATTACATTGTTCGTCAAATTGGTCTCAGTTCTCTCCACTTTCTTCGTCAGCGATCTCAGCGAACATGTCACAGCTACAAGCTTCTTTTCAATGCCTACAATCTCATTGCTTGTGTTTAAATCTTCGATTTTTGCTACAATTGCATCAAATTTATCGTCAATTTTCCGTTCTAGATTAGCTTGAAGCTCTGCAAATCTCTTTTCAATTAAATTTGTCAGTGTTTCGGTTATATCATCCTCAGGTTCAGTTTCGTCAATTTCGTCAATTTCGTCGACTTCTTCGTGCGGCGGTGTTATTTTAGCTGCTAGTTCGTCGAATTTGGCTTGCATCAGGTGCTCAAGTTTGGAAGGTAGTTGCCTGACGACCAGGTCTACGTTGCTGGTGATGTTGGCTAAGGCCAGCTCGATAGTGCTGTTTAGTCTACCAAGCGGACTATGTTTTTGAACCATTTTTTTTTTAAATTTACTGCAGATCTTGAAATATCCTTTCGAGCTGAAACAAAAAATAACTTTAAAATTGCTAAGAAGCTGGCATTGGAAGCATGTTAAGATTTTTTTACGCAATTATTTCATAAATGAAGGTAGATCTGTGAGGTAGATGTTACAAAATAAAATAACGGTTTTCAATTAAGGGAGATATTCTATTAAATAGGTACTCATATTAAATTAAACTTAACGCAAATAAGTTAAGTACTATATAATTAAGTATTATCATCACATATTCTTATCAAATTCTTTTGTGTAACAGAAAAGTGCTAAAGTAACTAAACGTATCCTAAAATTATTTTTAACATGATTACTAGATTATATTAAGATGACTTACCTTTGTCTTATAGGTACAGGTAGGTATTTGTAATAGGTAAGGTAAGGTATATATCATAAAACTTAAATATAACTGTTCTAAAAATTAACACAACAAAAATATTTATTGAACCAGCAAACACTATTATTTTTTGCTAACTGCTAACGGTCTCTTGATTATTCACCAATAGTCATACTTAATGAAGGCCTGAGCACACTGACGTTAGGTGTCGAGCGAAGCGAGTATATGGATGCACATCATCAGCATAATATTAATAAGCTCAATCCGTGCTAAACCCAATAGTTTGGAAAATTAGGAAAATAATATATACTGCGTAACAATAATTCGAGAAAGATCTGTTGCATTATATCAGGTACAGTTGTTTGATCTCACGACTGCCGCTAGGTGCTGTGCTACTATGTGAACTAACTAGTTTGGGATGCGGGTTCGACTTGATGAACATCGATGTACATACATACATACATAAAATCACGCCTTTATCCCGAATGGGGTAGGCAGAGCAAAAACCACCTAAATATAGGTCGTTCCGCCATGTCTGACAAGTTTTGAGGGTTATTACAGATGTTAAGTACATTGCTATAGTGACGGGTTGTCAGCCCGCCTAAATTGCAATGCACTGAAACCCTCTAATCCCTTAGCTGGTTTTTACAGCATGCCTGGTAGATGCAGCTGGCGCATTCTATGTATTTCTACCACTCCCAGTCCAGAATGAAAGTTTGATGTCAAGAGCTTACTCACTAATACGCCACTGACGTGGTTTTGTATAACAACCATGCCTATTACGTGGTTCAAAATCTCTGACACCAACCAGTTTCAACGGGTCAGAGAAAAACAGCACAGCATCCAGTGTAAAAACCCTGATAAACCTGTATTGCCTAAACAAACTAGAAACAATTTCACAAAGTGAAAAATTTATATTATCGACTGCGTATCCACTTCGAACTCCAGTTCGATAGCTTATTGGCTGAGACCACTACACCACAGAGGCAGTTATATTTATTTGATAGTTCGCAGGCTTTCAAATAAACTTACATTTTTATCATCTTTTATCGACTGATGTTTAAAAATAGCCCGAGCAAAATAGTTAAACAAAGTCTACATCAGGATTATTTTTAACCGACTTCAAAAAAGGAGAAGGTTCTGAATTCTTTATGTGTAATCTAAATTTTTTATGTAAATTATAGATGAGATCTTGGGCGATTCGAGGAAATTCTGAAGATCTTAAATTGGGTACTTGACTGGGTAGCTAAAAAAATTCAAAACGTTTATACTTAAAACTGATGGCTAAAAATATTGTGGAATTCATTCATCATGTAAAAAATAATGCAAATTTAGATTTTAATAATGGGACAGTGTGACACATAATGGCTACATAAGATAAGATAAGATTTTAATAATCGAGTTAAAAGTATATAAGTTATTGATTTGAGTAGTCAATATTTACTAAAATGTGACGTCATAACTCACTATTTTCATACAAAAAAACGTTTTTGACATTTCATAAAAAGTTGCTGATTTGACTAGTTGGAAAGTAGCCAATTCCCCCTTGAACCGACTGGTGCTTTTGCTTCTTTCCTACGTAAGTATGTTTGAAGGCGGTTTCTTTTTAATTTAAAAATAATTCTAGGTTAAAATTTAAGAAACGACGCGATTTCTCATCCGTTATCTGCAAGTACAAATACTGTTGTCAAGGTTTTTAAATATATACTTAGTTATTTACTTAGATTTAGTACCTACTGTATTATTTACCATAAAAATACAAAGTTAAAATTAAAAATACCTACAGTATTTATGATTATAATTACCTACTTCTATGCTGGCTAGGGAGAGATAAAAACATAGAATGTACCAGCAGCTTTTCTTTTAAGAATAGGTATTTGGTGTAAATGTTATTTGTTGACAACCTGTCATTACAAATACAACAATACACAGTCCTTATCTGAAATCACCTTCTACTCAGCTATTTGCCAGACTTGCGCAGCGGAACGAAACGGCTACAACTACAAGTAAACCGTTGACGCTCTGGCTACCCCGTAAGGGCGTAAAGGCGTGATAATAATGTATGTTTGAATCTAGTGAATTTATATGAATTAATGAAGCCCGGGTGTTGTTTAGACGCTTTGTTCTCGAAATGGCAACACTGTTGCACATTCCAGTGTGGCTGGACACCAAAGAATCCTGCCGTTTATGCAGGAAAAGACCACTGCAATGTTTTAGTTTTAAATTTTATAAGTAATCGGTAGCCTGTTAAGTGGCTTCCATGCTGGACTGGGAGCGATAGAAAAAACTTAGAATGCTCCAACTGCTTCTCATCCCGGACATACTGTAGAAATTAGTATCGGGCGACCAGTGTTTCAGTGTATTGCAGTTTAGGCAAAAGGCTTACAAGTTAAAGGTTTACAACTTATCAGTTCGTTCTTTGGAGGTCTTCAAAACTTATCAGATGTGGCAAAAACGCTATATTATGAGGTCGTTGACTCTTTGCCTGCGCGTGATTATTTATGCATAATTCCTAAGTAAAAAGGCCCTTGTTATGTTTAAGTTCTTTATTGTGTACTACCCTTTTGTTAACCACATGAAGCAAATAAATTAATATGAATATGAATTAGTATTTCAATTAATGTTTTCATAATAAAAATACTCAGCTCTATTCTATTATTATATTAGATAGATAGTCGTCCGTCAATATAACCATGACTTAACCTTATCTAAGTATAGGTAGGTAGGTACTTAACTTGTCAAAAAAATAAGCTTCAGGCTTCAGGCTGCATGAATCTGCAGATAAGATAAAAATGTTAAACGAAATCAATGTGTTTTTAGGATATGATATGAATCTATCCAAATAACTAGACACGTTTCCCAAAGAAAAATAGATCAAAATAAAAAAAGAATAATGGGGGCAATTCGTATGCGCATAAAATCACTAAATCTTGACGTTACCTGTCGTTTTCTATCATGAGAGAACAGAAAGGGACGGCGACAATTTTAGTCAAGATTTAGTTAAGTTGTGTCCTCAAGTAATCGGTGGGTAGGTACTCGGTACCAATTATCTACCTAACTAAATAATACATACTACCTACCTCGTATAAAAAAAATAATGGCCAAAAATTATTTTTGATTTATCCTATGGAAGGTTTAGTTTAATAGTTGGACTCGTAAGACCAAAGCAAGTTACCCATTTCGGCACGCACACGCACAATAAGGTGATTCCGTGTTTCGGATGGCACGGTGCGCTAGGAGTAATAGTGTTCTGTGGCACGGTGAGCCGCCAGTCTCGGTTGCTGAGTTATTGTCGTCAAATATTGAGGTCAAACCTCTATTCTAAACTTGGACTGGCATTTCTAAGTACTTCTTGGCCGATTATCCAATGATGTGTGCTTCCTAAGCAAAGGAATTGCTTATGTTTGCTGTCAAGGTCTTCGTAATAGTGGGATAGCTGTTATCAGTATCTACTAAACTTGGTCAGCAAATTCTTTTTTACTCTCTGTATAAGTTTATTTTCATATTCACGCCTGTAAGAGGTATGAATAGCGTCAACGGCTTATGGTTTGTAAAAATATAATTTAAAAAGTAGGGCAGATAAGAGTTTCTTGCGAAGCTTCTTCTCGAGCAATCTTAGAGCATATTAAACTGGTTTAATGCTCTAAGCTAGCAATAGAATTATGTGAAGCGGTATTAACTAAGTTCTGTTTTATATTGTGTAGATTCACATCACATAATGATCATAAGAATTAAATGGAATCTATATTGATTTATTTAATTTCCCATTGTTTCAGATATTATTATGGTGCTTGGTGTTATACCTGGCGCTGCATGTTCCCTTTATAGAGATGAGGACCAACGAGGATGACACTGTCCACAAATATGACGAGGTATTTACCTACATACAGTCACGCCTGTATTCCTTACGGGATAGGTAAAGCATCAATGACCTCATAAATTGTCTTTTTCACCCGGGCTGACATGACATGAGGTTCTTTTTGTATATCTGCTATCAGTCGCAAGACTTATCAGTTGAGTTGAGAGAAGAGCGGACGTTAAAGACACCTTTATGGACTTTTCAGTATGCTTGTATTCTATGTTTTATACTCCAGCATGCGGGCTAGTGGTGGGTGACTACGAAGGAGTCGACGATGGAGCGAGCTCTCACAGAATCTTTAAAATCACTAGCCTATAATTGACGATACACTGCAAGTTGTGTGGACCCGAACTCTATTCTGCATTTCTTTCTAGCAGCCCCAAGTGTCGACGGACAAGCCAGAGCCCCTCATAGAGATCCAGGAGGGGAAGTGCTTCCACCTGGACCGCTCCATGTGCCCCACCAACGGCTCAGCCTGCAAGAAGGTGGACCCTGTGTCCGTGTTCTGCTGCGACGTCGTCAACAGCTTTCAGCTCAAGGAAGGGCTGCACAGCTTCAGTAAGTTTCTATCGTTTCCTCCATTTCAGCAGCCCCAGGTTTAGCCAGAGGCCCCTCATAGAGATCCAGGAAGGGAAATGCTACCAACTTGACCGCTCCATGTGTCTCACTAACCACCATCACGACCACAATCAATGATACATACTGAGAATAATAGCTTAAAGAGACCTTCAAATCATAGAGTTATCTTTACTTGTCAGACCATCAGGCTTATTTGTTTATATAACTGGTCAGGAAACAATTAATTATACAAAGTGACAATAATATCTAAATACTTTGTGTGCCCCGCGAGCGATTCGAACCCACGACCTCCATATAGAAAGTCAACGATACAGTCAGACCAGTGGACTACAGGAACATTCTCACGCACCGACGGAACACAGCAAGCTGTTTGGCGCCAGACTCCGGTGAGAGGGTGATAGCGAGCCAAGCGGCCCCTTGCGGAGCCTACCACTGCTTTGTTGGGATCATTCAGCCAGACTTATTCACAGGCAAGCCTGTGTTGCCGTTGCCCGGGGTGGACCACTAGGAGGTAGATCCCATACCACCCCAAATACGAATATAATAATGATGTAAATATTTTCCCAGTGAACCAGAACACTACAAATCTACACGTGCTGAACGCCAGCATCGAGGAGCTGAACGTGTCCACCGCCTTCTACCGCCGGCTGACCCACATGGCACTCACGGACGGCAACATTGGCAACATCGTCGGTAAGTTGGCAACACTGGCTCCCGCGAGACACCGCCATCTGTACCTGTACTATTCACCTATTCCACCGAAACCTATATAATACTCTAAGATTCCACCAAAGTTCTTTCATTCACCATTTTTAAAACGCACAGCAAAAGAGCGGAACTTACACTATACGGTTGTTTTATAACACGTTATGACGGCAGCGCAAAAAACTTGTACACTGAGATGCACTATTTTTTTGGATCCGTAGTCGACTAGGAACCCTAATTTAATTATTAGTTTTTACCATTTCTATCTGACCTGACCTTCCCGTTACAAGCAGTACTCCTATTCTTTACAAAACCAATGTAATGTGTCTTTTTGTCTAATTTTTTCTTTGTTTTCCAACCTTGCACCAGCTGTGGAGGAAAATCTACTTAATGATAGTGAGTAGAAATTGTTGAATAATATTTTGGAATTAGCTATTTGTTGTGTGATGTTGTTGTTTTGTTCTAACATTATCTTAAGGGGGCTTAATGAGCTTTCCCGTGTAAATAAAGCAATTAATTTTACACGGTAAAAAGTAGTCAATATCCTATTCCAGGATCTAATCTCACATCCCATATGTGTGCCAAAATCCCGATCCGTCCAGTGGTTGAAGCGGGATTGAGAAACAAACATTCTTTATAATTTATAAGTATTGAAACGTTCAAAGTCTCGCATTTTTAATATTAGTAGAATTTGTGTTTTGTGAATCGTAGCCAACCAAACTGTGTTCGAATATAGGTACTGTGTCAATGTTAATGCTAATAATATATCCTATTTGTGCTGAGTTAACATTTGCTTGATGTACCTATTTGACCAGCTAACAAAGAACGCCTAGAAACTACGATTTTTTCCATAGATAGGTACCTATTTGTGTAACTAAACTCGGCCTCTACGTCTTACTGAGTTACTCTGTTTATTATAGCTTTAAATAGGTGGACACAGAATACTAAAATAGCGAAAATCTACTTTTATGATAATAAATTATGCTGGCACGATTTGTATAGAAAGACCAATATGTTTTCATATTTCAACAGTGATATTCAGTTTCGTGAGTAGATCCGCTAGTTCAAACATCCAGTCGATCACTAATTTTTTAAACCTGTATATTAGAGAGAGGCCTTTGCGTACCAGTGGGACACATAACGGCTACATGAGATAAAAAGATAAGATATAATGATTCCCCAGGCCAGTTCCCGAAGCACTCGTCGATCGCGTGCCTCAACATATCGAATAACAACCTGTCATCCGCCAAGCTGGAGCCCTCGAACCAGCGGCCGTTTGCGTACCTCTTCAACCTGACCACCCTGGACGCGTCAGCCAACAATCTGACCGAGTTCCCGCTCAGCCTCGTGCAGAGTAACCGCAAGATCAGCGTCGACTTCTCCGGTCAGTTTTACATCACTTACTGACTTACTCACTTACTCACTCACTCAACAACCTGTCATCGGCGAAGCTGGAGCCGTCGAATCAGCGCCCGTTCCCGTACCTCTTCAACCTGACCACCCTGGACGCATCAGCTAACAACCTGACCGAGTTCCCGCTCAGCCTCGTGCAGAGCAACCGCAAGATCAGCGTCGACTTCTCTGGTCAGTAGGACGGAAGAAAGTGCTAAAACGGGTATCGCGAACGAACGAAGCGAGCGCGAAATTGCATATTCCAATAGTCCAAGACAAAGACGCATATCGCGAGCGATTCATGTTTATTATTGCTCCCAGTCCATCCAGCAGTAGCTTAATGAAGCAAAATGTAACAGTGTTGTTTTCTTCAGGTAACAACTATTTGCCATGCAAGCATTTCCAGAAGGCGATGGAAGCCAACAACAGCTCCCTGGTGACCTTCAAGAACTACGACAAGACTTACTGCGCCTTGGACTTAAAGATCGCTAACTGGTTCAAAGATGTCCAGATTGTTGATATAGATTACCTGAAGAAGCAGAAGGAGGTGAGTTGAGCTTGAGCAACTTTTCTTTGTTTTAGGTGTCTTCTCTTGATTCTAGTTTGGGCTAAATAAAGATGAACAAGACAGGAATCGATGATAGAGGGAGCTCTTCCACTGGCATTTCTACACATTGATCAACCACAGCACGGGAGGGTAATTTTAGTGTTCTACTTATTTAACATTATCTGTATTATGTTCTAGCTAAACACGAGCTGCGCTTTGATCCACCCGCCGAACATCAGCTGCACGTGCGTGCCCAACCGCCTGGAGCTGCCGATCCGGGGCAAAGTCGCCAATATGGTGGCAGTGGACTGCTCGCAGCGGCATCTCAAGGAAATGCCCACTAACCTGCCGCCCAACACCATCAAGCTCAATGTTTCTCACAATAATGTAAGTCCGAACTTCCACGAAAGACGAAAGTTTAATACTTATAATATATTTGTTAACATAATAATATTATGTAACGCGAGCGAAGAGAGCGCGACATTTCACGACCTTGTATAAATGAGCCAAGCAAGCACGATATTACCCCTGACACGGGAGGTCCAATTACCGGTATGTTCAATCGGAGTATTCAGTCCATTTCCTTCAACGTCCACTTCCACCGAAAGTTGAATCGATACGTTACGCAAGCGAAGCGAGCGTGACGTTTCAATCTTTTTATCAATAAAATATTGTTGCAGATCACGTCCCTGCAGGCTGTGGCGGACGACGCTTCGTACGAGCACCTGACGCAGCTGATCGTCGACCACAACGACATCGAGAGCATCGTGGAGCTGGAGGGCACCAAGTTCATAGACAACTTCATGCTGTTCTCTATCAATCACAACAAACTTAAGACGGTACGTCACTAGCAGCTGATCGTCGACCACAACGACATCGAGAGCATCGTGGAGCTGGAGGGCACCAAGTTCATAGACAACTTCATGCTGTTCTCTATCAATCACAACAAACTTAAGACGGTGAGATTTCCAGGTGATCCCATGGTATCACAGGTCAGAATCTGACGGATGATGGAATCCTGGAGAAATTAAAGAAACTTTTTGGTGCATTTTTTAAGTGACTTCTTCGTTTTGAGTGGGTTTTTGAGTCGACGGAAATGGTTTCGTGTAACGACCACTATCAACAAAGACAGACAAGACCGACGGCTTTACGTGCTCTCTGAAGCACGGAATCCTTTTTCTTCCAGACAATCAGGTGACTCAGCCTGCATTGTACTAACCAAATCCAAAATCTCACAAAGTCATAAATTGACAAATTATCAGTTTTTATGGGAATCTTACCCACGACCTCCAGATCCGGAGCCCATGGTACAGACTACTAGACCACTGAAAGCAGTTCTTGAGCTGTTGTTGATTGTTTCAGATTCAAACGTACGTGCTGTCGAACAGGTTCGACTCGTTCGCTGCGGACGTGTACACCACCTTCATGATCTCCGGCAACTACATACACTGCGACTGCAACACTGAGAAGGTCCTCAAGGTAAGCTTCTTTAAAAATACAGGAATATTCAAACGCTTTAAAAATTATGGACATTCTGTGCTAGCTTGGAACCTGACAAACTAGCAATGCCTATTACATTTTGTTAAAATAAATATATAATTAAATAGACAAACTCTACACAGAACTGAAATAGTAAAGGTCAAAGACAGTATGGCTGAGACCATTCTTTTAAAATAACCTTTCGGGAAGAATTTCTGTGCTATGCTATAATTTCGATTTGAAAAATTAGTAGCGGTTTGTCTTTATTTACGGAGGATTTGACCTAGACTTGTTTATTGATTAATAATATTATAGGTACTTACCATTTGACGTGATAAAAAGCTATTTAAAAATGTATTGATCTTTCAGCCTTGGCTCGTAGAAAACTTCAAAAACATACCAGACTACAAGAAACTACAATGCCAAGACAACATGGGCCCTGTAGTGGAGCTGATCGAAGCTACAGTCTGTCACACGCCGCGGGATTGGACCGACTACATCTACTACATCATCGGGCTTGAAGTCCTCGTCCTGATAATCCTTGTCAGTAAAGTGTCCTATGATTACTGGGTGTTCAAAACAGCTGGGTATTTGCCCTGGCCGGCGAATAAGATGCCGAGACTGCCTTGCGATTGGCTGTGCGAATGAGATGTTCTGATTGGTTCGCGTTGCAAAATGTCCCTCAGTCGCAAAATTTCCCTTTTCGTAAAATGTCCCTTACATAATTTCATAATTTTTTTTGTTTATTTTTATAGATTTTTTTTTGGTTTTAGTTCTTTTTAGAAAAACAATCTATAAAAAAGGGACATTTTGCGAAAAGGACATTATGAGAAAGGGACGTACTGCAACGTAAGGGCAGTGAGATTGTGAATAGTGCCTTCTGATTGGTGATTTAAATTAGGTTTGGATATTAGTCCAAAGACGTTTTTGTATGTTATATGGCAGCTAGCTGAAAATAAGGTCGTTACGAATAAATGCTGGCTCATATCAATACTGAATGCCACTTTCTGAAGCTAAATTAAGCGAACAAAAAGGACAGGAGATTTGATTCCATGGTTTTAAGCTCTTTTAGTTATGTTTTTGTGTATAAATGCATATTTCAATTACATGTCGGCCAAAACGAAAGGATTAGTACCCATCTCCTTTCTCTTTTCAATTTCATTAAAATTAAATGACATCACCGCACCCTTAGAAAATGGCTTTCAGAAATTGGATTCCTATGTGTCTTATACAGCAGTGGACTGTTGTGGCTGATGATGATGATGCTGATGTGTCTTATAAATTAAAATTAAGAAACCGTACTTGTAAAAATATTTGATAAATCTTTATAATTATTACATTGTGTTCTAAAGCTGAACAAGTATGCCAAACAAGTTTCATTTAGGTATTTAGGTAGGGATTGTTTATATTTTTTTTTAATTTCTTTTATCATTATTAAATAAAAAAATCATTATTAAGATTAAATTTGATTTTCTCCAGCAGATTAAGATTTTGAGAAGTTTAATTCAGGTTAAACTAAGTTAATTTTTAATACGTATTATTAGAAGAAGCTAAATTATTTACATATCTTATGCTTTCCTTCCAGTAGTCAATTGACTGAAATGTTGGTGTATATTTTTAGAAAACTTTTATCGTTTTATAGTCATAATTTTTTAAATTGTTGTTTTTGGAATTGTTTAATCATCGAAATCAAATAATTTACTTGGAAAATACAGGTGTTATATATTTTCTAATTCAAAATGCCACTTTTTTCGAATCTCTGAAATAGTTAAACGTGTCTCGACTAAAGTAACAATAATTATAAATTCTTGTAATATAACACTTTTTTTTTTTATGCGCACAGAGGCTTATGCTTAAAAATAAGGTTAATTTAAAAACCAAATCATATTTTCGAATTATTTTTGAGGCTTATTATCGCAAGTGCCATATTCCCAAATTGGCTAAAATCTAGGCTAAGATTATGTCCATTAATATTGTATGTAAATATAATTGTATATAATTAGTTTTAATAAGAAGGCTATTTTTGTAAATAATTTCTTTAAAGACTGTATATTTGTATGAGTTTTATATAAGACACATCACAAAAGATCAATTTATTAAATGGATTAAAAATGTATTGGTTTTATTAAATTTAACGCCCGTTTTCTATTTTCGTTCGATTCGACAGCAATTTAAATGCAGAACTTTTGAAACAATTATTTTATTTTATTTTACAAAGTTAAGTTTTCGGTTTAATTTTTTTAACGAGCACTTTTTTACTGTTTTTCTTGAGTTGTTTTTTATTTTTCTTGTTTTCCTTTTGTTTGGGGAGTCCCTCTCGTTTTTTCTTCTGTACGTTACCGCCGCCATCTTGGATTTTTCTTAGTTTCCTGTGCTTGCCCACTTTCACTGACGCTGTAGCTTTTGTTTCGTCACTCTTCTTATTGGCATCCTCTTCTAGTTTTCTCCTGCAATTAAATTGTAACATCTTTTAGTACTGTCAACATACCAAGAACTTGTAGTAGAAATTATTTTCATTATTTGCTGTTATAGCAGCAGAAATATACAACATGTAACAGAAAGGGTATATGCATCGAGAAATGTGTGAATCCACCCATGAAACTGAACAACTTTCCATAAGGAACATAGGTCGAAATACGAAAAAAAAAGTTTGACTTCCCATACTAAATACGCTATTAGCTAATGCATTTTGTATGGAAGGTCACAATTTTTTTTCGTTTTTCTATGTTTCTTATGGAAAGTTGTTCAATTTCATGGGTAGATTCACACATTTCTCGATGCATATACCCTTTCTGTTACACATTGTATAGAAAAAAAAAGTTGCAACTTTTTACGGTTCTGCCCGGTGACAGACGGACGAGATAACAGCCGGTGGCCGGTGGCTTAGTAACAAATAGGGTTCCGTTAGCACCCTTTGTGTAAGGAACGCTAAAAAGGGCCACCTATAAACATAGTTTCCTTACTTGGCAGGTCGCTCCAGTCTGGTGGATATCTTGTCTCTACTCGGTGCCTTGTGTTCCCTCGCCTTCCTCTTGCCTCTGTTCTGCTTCAACTGGAGAGTGTATTCAGGCACTGAGCAGCCGGATGCTTTCATCACTGACGCGATACTGGATATATAATGTAGAAAAGTATAGTTTAGGAGATTTTGGATATGAGGATATTTTGCAAGTTGTTCAAATCATACGTTATACGAATTTGAAAATAAAATGGAGTGTTCTAGGATCGATCTCGCTCGGATAACTCGAAAGTAGAATAAACCTATTACAAATTTGCAAATTACATAATAATCTTTGACAGTTTGCTTTTGTTCTTTGATTTCATATGAACTTTCATTATGCTTTCAACAGTACTTTTAATATCAAATTCTTTGTAAAATAGGCTAAAGCTGTTCGAACCGCGGCTTAACCGCGTGCTACTAAGTTTTGACACATGAGTAAGATAATAATCCCGGGATAAAAAGTACATCTACATAATATTCGTATAAAAAAACTAAAACAATTTAAAAACATTGGTAGAGTCTGTGCGAAAAGAGAACAGGCATGGAATTTAAGGGGGCGCATTTGTATTTAATTAACTGTCGCTTGTTCGTGTGAAGATTATGCCCAAGTCTTTAACAGTAACCTTCTACATTAAATTTTGGAGGTTTTAGGTCAAAGACCTAGGCATAAACGCCACGCAACCAGCCGTGGAATAGTTGCTGTTCTCTTTTCGAACAGACTCTATAGAAGAAGTCTCATACCTCCTGAGATTAGCGACGTCGTCCTGTGTGAAGAATGTGATCGCCTTCCCTCTCTGTCCCGCGCGCCCCGCTCGACCCACCCTGGGTATTATAGAAAGTAAGTTATACGTCTTTGCAGAGTTATTCTTCTTCGTAAATCGAGGTGGTCATTTTGTATAACATGTAGGTAGAAATAGAAATGAACCATGGCTTAGACCACATAGGTACCTGTGTATGTAGGAGATGGCTGAGGGCGGGAAGTCGTAGTTCACGACCAGGTTGACTCCGCGGAAGTCGATCCCGCGACCCATCAGCTCCGTGCAGATCAGCACCCAGATGCGCCCCACGCGGAAACTGCGCACCACGTTGTCACGCTGAAATATAACATCCTGTGTTAACTTGGTCCCTGGACCCTGGTGTCAGAGTTTTTCCAACCGCCTTACTTGGCTATTAGGACTCTGACATGGTTTGTGTAACGACCACTATCAACGACAGCGACTGGATCCGACGGCTTAACGTGCCCTCATAAGCACGAAATCATTTTTCTTACAGACAATCAGGTACATAATTCAGCCTGCATTGTCCCAACCAAACTGAGGAAAATCTCACAAAGTGATAAGTGTTCCCACCGACACTTTCACGGGACACTTCGGGTTTTTAATAATATGTACTCCATTTCCAATCTTAGAATAACTCCTCTCAAACGGCCTCTAGGTGTTGGGCCCATGCCTCATGCCTCCACGCCAGCCTTAAAGGTCCGGGTTCTGTCCCGTGAAATGCCAAGAGATACAAAATAATCATACTAAATAATGGGCCCGATTCGTAACCATCCTGACTTCACTAAATCTCAACAACAATTATTGTCATCCCGTTCTGTTCTCTCATGATAGAAAGCTACAGGTATGGACTAATATTAGTTAAGTCGCGTATTTTGCAATCACGAATTGCTACCAATGTAAGTTAATAAAAAAGTTTGATCTGTCTATATTTCTTACCTGTTGTTGTGTGCGATCTGCATGTATCGCGTCGACATTGATCCCGTCATAGATCAACTCTTTAAATAATTGTTTAGCGCGCTCCTTGCTCTGCACGAACACTGCAAATGAACATAGCGGGTGTAAGGGACAGCTTCCCGCAAACTGATAGGGGTTGTTGAAATTAAAAAACTATCACAAAGAAAATTGTGCTCATTATTTTACTGTATCTGTGTTGTCTAAGCACGGATTATTTTGTTTCGATTGAGTTGCGTCAATCGTGGTCGCGAGCTGACTGGCGCGGCGAGGTGAAGTCACCACGATTGATGGATGCAACTCAATCGAAACGTTAGTCAAAGATATTTATCTCTTCTTCTTCTTTTGTCGTGTGGGTATCGAGTCGATCGACCCGATGAACCTTGGTGTCAGTTTTTAAACCGCCTAATTTATCTCATATAACCCGTGCACATAAAGAAACGATTTATAAATGGCCGACACTATCATGCTTTCTCACTCACTCTCCATTATGTAGAGCGAGCACGCATGCGAGGCGGACCAATCACGAAGCGAGCCGACGCCATTTTCAAATCGTTTCTTTAAACGCACGGCTTATACCTATTTAAAATAATCCTTGTTTAGACCCGATACAATAAAATTATGTGTACAAAGCGCGAAAGTCGGAAACCAATAAAAATTGTGTTAAATTTTAGACTATTTACCTAGTACTGGCGGTTTGAGTCCTTTCTGAACAAGTTGTCTGAACGCAATCAGCTTTCCGTTCTCATTCCCACAGTAAAGTAGTTCCTGATCCACCAGATTTGTTGCTGCATTCCTAAAACAAACATTATACCGGGTGTAAGGGACAGCAAACTGATAGGGGTTGCTCAGCCAACGGAACTAAACCACTTTCAGTAGGAAATTCTTTCTTTTCAATTTGTATGGATAAGCAATTTTTTTATTAAATCATATTTAATAATCAGTTTGCGGGAAGCTGTTCCTTACACACCATATTTTTGTTAGTAACACAGCCAGCACAACAGATCATGTGGTGTTTGATCAGAATAGCTTCTCCCTATCTGCATCTGATGGGTATCGCATGAGTTAATGAAGAGAAAATGATAGGAAATGCAGGTAAACTCCGGTTAAACAGGTTGAAGTGGCAATAGACAGGCCACAATACTCGACGAACCGATTACTGCTTTGGAATAAGAGGTTCTTAAATAGTATTGGACGGCACACAATAGACTTGAGTAAGGTTAGGACATCAGTGGTTGCAATTGGTGTAGGGCCAAAGAAATTGATAATCAATTTAAGGGGAAATAATATAAGCTATATTCAGCAGTGGCCGTCTTTAGGTTGAAATGATAAAAATTACTTTTGTCTGTCTGACAAGCGTGATAAGGAACTAAGGTAGTAATAAAACACCTCACCTCTGTCCCACAGTAATATTAATTAGACCTCTCATATGATGCCGACACCACTTGGCCACTAGTGGGGTGTGAGTGGCACTGAACATGGCCACTCTGCGCTGTTTATGGTCACAAGTGTTCAATATCTGTTCTAGTTGTTGTCTAAACGCTGACTGTTCTTCCGTTGATCCTTCAAACATCTTGTCTGCTTCGTCTATGATTAGCCACCGGACTCTGGAAATTAAAGATTAGTTAGAAAATAAATATCATGTCTATATTGTGGGTAGGTAGAGCAGAGCGATAATTTAACTTCATATACTTTGTATTTGGACTTACTTTTCTAACGAAATTCCGACATTATCCTGGTTAAGCAAATAGCACAGTCGATTAGGCGTACTTATTAAAATATCTGAAAAACAAAAACAATTATAATTTTTTCACATCCATTGTGAAATCTAATTCTTTTTCTTTTTTCTTCCATTTGAGATTGGCTACATTTGCTTCAAAACCAATATCAAAATTCCTAATATTATAAAAGATGCATATTACAACATACGAGACTATAAGACACTGTAATCTAAATACTTACCGCTTTTCCTAATAGTAGCTTCCCGTTCCTTCACCTTACTTTCCTTCACGGTCCTCAACACGCTGACCCTCAGCTCCGTCCCGGCGCTCAGTCTGATCGCCTCCCGGTAGATCTGATGCGCCAGCTCCCTTGTGGGGCAGAGCACCAGGCCTCTCGGGCCGCCCGCGGGGGCTCCTAGAGTGTGCAGCATCGGGAGGAGGAAGGCAGCTGTCTTTCCGGAACCTGTCGGTGCACACGCTAGAATTTGGCGATCCTGATGAGAGAAAATATTTGAAAATAATGTGTGGCTTTTATAGACTCGAGAAAGTTTGATATTTTTATGGTAATTGAAGTAAAAAAACTGGGAAAAACCAATGTTTAAAAGGACCAAAACCAAATAAATTGTTCTGACAATTTCTGTCTTGTTACTTATTTCTTTTATTTTTAAAAATATTTAGCAAGTCAAGTATTTACTGCCTGAGTGGTCTAGTGGTCTAAGCACAGACTATAAGTCTGTGGGTCTAAGCTATGGGCTCCTGATCTTGAGCTTGTTGGTTCGATTCCCATAGGGGGAACACAAAGAAGATAATTGTCAATTTACACTCTGTGAGATTTTCCCCATTTTGGTTAAGACTGCACCTGATTGTCTAAAAAGTTTAATTTCATGTTACAGAGGGCACGTTAAGCCGTCATTTCCGGTCGCTGTCTGTGATAGTGGTCATTACACGAACCATGTTAGAGGCCTACAAGCTGTTACTAATAGGCAATAAAAAAAATTAACACCAGGGTTTGTTAGGTTGTTTGTCAATTTGAAAAACCCACTCAATAAATAGAAGAAGTATTTTTTACTCACCTCCATCATACACGGCAAAGCCTGCCTCTGTACCGGTGTAGGCTCCGTGTACCCACATTGTGTGACGGTATCCACTAGACTCTGGGAGACGCCGTACCTCATCACCAAGTCTGCGAAGTCTTTTAATGCTGCAGGCACATGCCGCCCTACTGCTTTGATTCCATGCTCATTGCGGAAACGGTTTTGCTGGAAAAATTATAAAAGTAAGGCTCAAAAAATTTTAATTTTTTATGCTTCGCTTTGGTAGACGCACGGTGAAGACTCATGGCGAGACAAAATCACGAATGTGGAGGTACTCAGAAGAATGAAAAAGAAACTGGAAGTGTGGTAGAAACACTTAAGAAAAGGAAGATCACATACTACGGACATATACACAGAAATTACAAAATCATAGTATACAGACAATAATAGAAGGGAAAAGAGGAAGAGGGAGGAGAAGAACATCTTGGTATGATAACCTCAAAACATGGTCTGGATACAAGGCTGCAATTGACTTAAGAAGATTAACGGAAGATAGAAATACATATAGAGAGATGGTTGCCAACATCCATTAGGATATGGCACAAAGTGAAGAAGATTTTTTATGCATTATTTATTTTTGATCTAAAATAGGTATTGGTAAACTAATTTGTATAAATATTTTGATTGCTGTAAAGAAACACAATTTCTGTATCCTTGTATAATAGACCTTAGTTTCTGTTCTGGAATGCTTGTTTCACCTGCAATTTGAGTTCTCTCATGAGAATAAGATATTCAGCTGTAAAAAGAAGCCTACTTTACTTCTGGCTCAGCTATTTAGATAAAAATAAGAAAAATAAGTTCAACCATTAAAAAAAACCCAGATCTTTCCTCTTTATAATGTTAGTTCACTAACCTCTTCTAATTCCAATTTCTTTTTCAGATCCTCAGATTTCTCTTTCTTTTCCTTTTTCTTTTTAGCACCAACTTTGACTCCTTGCACTATCTGTAACTCTTCATCCTGGCCATCAGAGTTTTCAGTAGCGGATTCATCTCCATCTGAATGATCACTTTCTGACTCTGTCTCCGATTTGAGGCTTTTGTTTTCCACATCCTCATCATCACTGGGGTATTCTTGCTTGATATTTAACCCTTCTTTTTTAATTACAGGTTGTTTTAGGGGTGCATCCTATAACCGAAATAAGTTAACATTATAAGCACCTAACATGTATAAAATTAAAGCAATGACGACAGTACTGACAACTAGATGATTTTTGTGTTTTTGATTTACTAGAAAATTACCTTAATTTATACGAAAATCACAAACAAAACAGAGAATATGAACGTAAATAAAATGAGGTTATAAAGACAACTTACATTGTTTTTGACGCCCAATACACGATGTTTGAACGTTAAACCTTTTGTTAACTTCTTAAATATGTCGTAAGCATCCATATTAAATTCATTTATGCTTTATTTAGTCAAAATATTGAATAAAACACACGTGCGATCGAACAACACAGTACTGTCAATTTGACAGTTTTGACAGTTTGATTTTCGTTCAAAAATTTGAATAGGCATGTTCGCAAACAAAACGCTATATGCAAAAAATGGGAGGTTTTTGCATAGAGTTTTTGTAACGAAGGCCATTATCACACTGCACCGCGCATCGCGGCGTAGCACGGAGCGGCGGAGCGGTATCGTTCTTTGTAAGTACATCGGTTTGTATGAAAATCACGCGGGGTATAGCACACTGGAGTAAACTTCAGTAAACTTCCATGCTGGACTGGGAGACATATAAAAACATAGAATGTGCCAGCTGCATCTCCTCCCGGGCATGCTGTAAAAATCAGCTAAGGGATCCGAGGGTTTCAGTATTGTAATTTAGGCGATGGGCTGACAACCTGTCACTAATAGCAATTATACAGATCTATCTGGAATAACCCTCAAAACTTGTCAGACGTGGCGGAACGACCTTTGTTTAGGTCGTTTACGCTCTGCGTACCCCATTAGGGATAAAGGCGTGATTATTATGTATGTATGTATGTAGTAAAAACAATGGAACTATAGACAATCACGCGCTACGACGCGTAGCACGGAGCCCAATGTGAACACCGCCTTATTTACCCGTAGTGCGTTCACGCGTGCACGGTTAGGGGAAGATGAGGGGAATTGTCTATGGTTACCGCGCCATTCTCGACCTTATTAGGAAGAGAAAATTTCGCCAAATGTAATTTTGACATTATTTTGACAGTGATTTTCTCCTAACGGTTTCCCCTAGGTGTACGCGTGAACGCACTCCCGAAACGTTGAAAATGAACATACCCTGTCGGTCAGCAACCCAACCCTACACTAATTTCTGAACGAATGTTAGTTGCTGAAAGGCGCCAAGAAGGATTTTCTTTCTTGTTGTCAAAAAAGTTAAAATATTATTTTATTAGTAAGTAAATAACTATAAATTTGTGTTTTTATTGGTGTAAACTGTTCGCAATATTGCTAGTCTGCAGCAGCGACCATAATCTAAAAGAAGAAGAAGGTTATTCATCAGTGTTCAGGCAGAAAACGACGAGTGGGGTGAGTACCTAGTACCTACCAAGTTTAGATTACGTTACCTACTTTTTCAGTTTTTATTCATCCAGCTTTTCACTGGACTGACTTCTGACTCGCATTATCAGATGATTGTTATGGGAATATATCTACTAGGGACCTTTAAAGTATATCGCATTAGTTTTTTTCTCTGTGTAGTGTGGGCAGTCGTATTGAAGATAGACCCATGAAACCCAGACTTCATGCCTCTCTGACTCTGACATGGTTTGTATTGCTTAGTTATGTACGTGTAAGAAAGTTTGGAAGTGGGTGTGGTAGTATAGTAGGTATTATAATATTATCTAGGTTGTTAGGAGCTAATTTTGGTATCCCTGAAACATTTAGGACTTGGTTTCTGCTATACCTACCTAGTGCCTACAATAGAGGAAAGATTTTTATTATTAATTTCTATAAAAATATTATACAGGGTATGAGGGACAGCATAAAAGGTACCACAAACTGATAGGGTAGGGGTTGCTTAGTTAACAAAAAATCCTTTTAGGAAATGATTTCTTTTTTACTTTCCCATAAAAATTACCACCTCTGTCAGACAATTTGTATGAGAAAGCCAATTTCCTTTTTCTTCCTGCAAAAAAAACCTGGTGAAAGTTGTTGACTGAGCAAAAATAGTATGTGGTATGCTGTGCCTTACACCCATAGGAAAGATTTGTACCTACTTTTGTATGTTTGTAAAGAATCTGAGTAACATGGGCTACTTTTTCCTGCTGGAAAATATCTGAATACCACCGGAAACTCCTCAAGCCGCAGTTTAAACTGTGTGCAGTCTTAAAATCTACTAGAGAACTATTATAAAATAAATATCATTACAAAACTATAACTACATAGTCAAGTCAGTATTACCTACCATAGCTAGCTACATTTTCTGTATCTGCTATACTTATATTGGCTCGCTGATATGGATAGTTTTTTTTCTTTTCTATACCATTATTGCCAATCTGGTGCTGTGCAGATTATTTCACACAACAGAGACTATGTTATGTAGGTATGTTTTCTGACCATCGGGCTTGTGGTCTGCTTGCCTTCTGAGCGTATTTTGCCCCTTGGCCGCCACTCTGTCACTGCCTTAGTCATTGTCTTCCCGTCTTGCCAACTGTCCTGCCCACACCCATTTTAGCTTGGTAATCCTTTTACCTGCCTCCACGGTCTAGTGGTCTGAGCCATAGGCTCCTGATCCGGAGGCTCTGGGTTTGATTCCCAGGGGTGGAACATAAAGTTTATATTTGTCAATTTATCACTTTGTGAGATTTTCCCTAGTTTGGTTGGGGCAATGCAGGCTGAATCAACTGATCGTCTGTAAGAAAAAATATACCGTGCTTTAGAGAGCACGTAAGCTGTCGGTCCCGGTCGCTGTTTTGATAGTGGTCGTTATACAAAACATGTCCGAGGCCTATAGGCCTTAGCTGTGCTATAAGACGGTTTAAAAACTCTGATACCAGGGTTCATCGGGTCGATCAACTCGAAACCCACACAACAAGAAGAAGAATCCTTTTAGCTACATCCTCTAACTTCGTGTCGTACGGCGCGGCGGCGTCGGATTTAGGTATTTCGTATTCTCTTTATAAGTACTAAGACCTTAGTTAGACCATTGCTATGCACTGCCTACCCCGCTTGGACGAAGCTACTGATCCTGATATAGACGTGATTTCATGTAGTTACGTGTAATCTTCCACCCTCATGTTTATTCGTGTTGATAGCCACGTATCGTATTTTTTAACTTAGCAAGATCTTATAAGATAAGTTGGTATTAGGTACTTACTTTTCTTCTTCAACTTTGAAACTTCTGTAAATGGCTAATAAAAATAAAAAATACCCATATCTCATTGGAATCACTGCGAGTTTATTTCATACTTTTATTACATCCAACTGTTTATATTTGATGAGAATCATTCAGACAAGGGTTCCTAATTCCACCCACTAAGAGCCGGGAACGAGTCAGGACAGATACTTATAGTACTAAGCCAACTGACTGATATGTACCTTCGCACTGGTGATTTCCTTATTCACATATATCAACAACATCAAAACAAGTAAAGACACCCGATTTTAAGGGTTTGATTGCAAATTATGTTAAGGTTTACTTTACACGTAAAAACAGGCGTAACTACAAGTTGCGGTACAACAATAATAGTTACTTATTATAGATAATACTGATTAATTTTCGATGACAAAGCTGATTTACTATCAATTATATCGTGAATATTTTACCAATTTATTATTTATTCAAATATACGGTCCTTAAATAATTTGCAATCATCCACGTGATGTAGGTCACTGAAATCTGTAATTGACTTGATTAAAAAAAAAAACATTAAAAACAAATGTGTACGTAAACATTTTTGGCACTGACTAATGAGCTTTTTTATACTTGACAACCCTAAATTGAACCCCTTTTAATAAATAATACTGCAAAGAATTTTCATTCATGTTACTAAATGACGTAATAAACGAGGGTTTTTGGTGGTAGAAATTTTAGTCAAGCTCTACTTAAAATTGTCAAATATCTAATATGGTAATGTCAGTGTCAGATTTCAGTGACAATCCCATTGCTATTTATCACTCCATCAGATCCACCCATTACAACCTACAACAATAGTACTTTAAGTGTCTTCACCGACCGAAATAGATGTTTTCAACTTACAACAACTTTCAAGAGAAGCCCTAACTCCCTATACTTAGGCAGGGCCGGATTTAGGCTGAAGCGAGAAAGCTCCAACACTATACAAAATAGTATTCAGAATTTTACGATATCTTTTTTATTTATTCTCGACTTGTTTTAAAATGTTGGCTCTAGAGCCGGCCCCCTTCACACCTATTACCTTACTTCATTGATACACAATACTATGAAACATTTTTTGTACACCCCACATCCCATTCCATACATTAAAAGTATAACAAAACTCATTTAACTAAATGTATTTAACACATATTTTTCTTCTTTGATCAACGAGATGGCAAAACTATAACTTTTACACAATAGTAACACAATATTAGTTAGGCTTAATAAACGGTCGTAAGTGTTACATACGCGCGAATCTCTTTTACTTCAATTAAATACAATAAATTAATTTAATTTTTTCATTTTTCTACCGAGAGTATGTATCACCTAAGACATTAGCTTACAAGAAAAAAAGATGCTAATAAAAACGCAGATCGTGCATACATTAAATTAAGAAAAATAAGAAAAAATCTAATCCTAAGTGTGTCAGCAAAAATATAGTGCAGTTAAAATTAGAATTGCCACTTAATTAACTTTGACATATAAACTGTTCTCTTAAAAATATTTTCTGTGTATAAAATGTGTCACTCAAGCATAACAAGTAACAGTGGCGCAGATGTATTCGAATCCGCAACTGGACTGCGACTGTGACACTACTCTACATATTTTATCACTGATTAAATTATATAATGTCAAATTCACGAAGCTACAGCATTGGATCCAGTTACTTATTCCAATACATAACCACGTAATCACTTTATCTGTAGATAAAAAGTTACTTCTATCAATATAACTGAGTATATTGTATGTCGTAAGTTTGTATATGTAAATACTTTTCATATAGGTACTGTAAAAGATGGGTAGTCAACGAAGTTTGCTCGACCGAGTGAAACGAACGAATCACTTAGTTTATAATACTTATTAGTTTATATAAAAAGTTGTAAGTGCACTTTGATTTACGGAACTATAGTATTATTTATTATTGAGACTATTGTAGAACTAGCAGATTCATCGTATTATATTATTATTGATTCTATATTTATTAGGAGTATACTTTGATAAGAGATACGCTGAGAGCGTGAATTGTACGTAAAATGGTATATATTATTTTTTATTTATTAAAAAGTATTTTCGACGAAGAATCTGCTAGTTAGAGATGCTTACTGATATATAACTATAATTATTGAGGTACTGTGGCGGATTGGGAACTATTGCTAAAACTGTATTTATATAATAATTATAACATTATTATGGAAGATACTGATATAAATATTAAAGCTATGGTGTCAAGAATACATCGACCACGTAAATTCTAACATACAAATGATTAGAGCCATTCATGCGAAGTTTTGTATGTAAGTCGATTTATTCTCAAAAACGGTTATCGTCTCCTCGATCGAGCAATTTTAAAAATTATTTTATATAATTAACTATTGTAAAATCTGGGTGCGCCTCAGTTTTAACTCCTGCTCATTTAATAACAGATATTAAAACTCAGACGGTTGGACTATTGCATTTTAAACATGGAAATGGTTCAACAAAAATAATGTGTGTATGGGAAAAACTATGTAACAACTGTAATAACATAATTTGACATTTACAATATCTATATATGTAAAATACGATGAATTACTTGTATAAACAGCTGGATAAGGAATTGGCAATACATAAACATGATCCTTATTTGTACTTGGATATAGAATATTTAGTTGTTCAGTTTCGATTCCGTTTTTACATCTTGTCAACAGTCATCAAATTAATATGATTTAATTTTCAGAAGCTGTAAAATGGAATATTTAGTGCTTTATATTCTATTTCCAAAGCACCACAGTCATGTTAGGTCGTAAGAGTAAAGAGTCGTTAATAGTAATAAGTTTAAAAATGTTAAAATTAAATAGGTAATACTTAATATAGTTGGAGGTAATACTCATTCAAAAGAAAATTTTGTGAACCGTTTGTGAACGTTTTACTAAAATAAGGTACTGTCGTCCATCTTCCCTAAATATCTCGCGAATTTTGCCATCAATTAAATTATAATTTCAAATTAAAGTTAAAGGGCTAAGTTTTGTTTTCTAATTTCTGAGACGATCAGATGATTTTAATTAAATGACGCGGATGATTTGAAAATAAAAAGTGAATAGTTAGATACTTTACTATGACACTACAGAGACTGATATTTTATTTCTGTATAATTTATATTTTATTCTGACGATTTTGTATACGTGCGTCCCTATAATGTCACAATTAAGTATTATTATCTTATATATTTACTTATTAGGCTATTGTAATAGTTGTACTGTATTGAAGGCATCCCGTTGTTGATTATTTGTGCATTACACTATTTAGTAACACAGTCGGTAAAGTTAACACAAGCAGTCAGGTTACTTTGTTAAACTTAACATTTACTGGCGAAGAAGCGAAAATAATATACTTTAATCGAGACGGTTCTACCTTTATCATAAAAAAAATAAAACAGTTTTTTCTCACTTATATTCTTACTATTAAAAATGCAGGATTTTGGTATAAATTGCAAAATATATAACTCTTATTGTTTCGCTGCAACATTCTACTTTATGAATTAACTTTTTATCGTTTTATGACTATGCCTTATTGATTTAATTTTTGAATTTCATAGCTGCGTTCATTAGGTTCTTTTTCCTCTTTTTGCCGACACATAATATCCAAACTTAACTCAAATTCCTAAAAGACCTAAATATAACAATCACTAACGGCTGTCCCCGCAATGATGTAATCCGCAGCTGTCATTTGAGATCAAAATTTTGGACTCGTCGTCAGCCAAAGAATCTGTATCTCTAATATTTGATATACGTAAATTTATACGCACGAAATATATTACGATATTTCCAAAACTTAGTTACCTAAAATAGTAGGTAATTGTTTATTTAATGGCAGTGATATTGATAATTTTAAAAAGGGCAATATTCAAAAAAAAGATAAACAATGCCAAATAATTTCAGTCTTAGCACTGGCTGACGACGAGCGAATGACACCAAATAACAAAAAGAAACTAATCCAAACCCTTTTAACGAAGCAGTAACAACAAGCCTACAAACAGCCAAATCAATAGAAATAATTGCACAGCGAAAACAATGAACGCAAACACTAAAACGTTAAAGAGACTACGTCTAAGTTTCACTATTAATAAATCCATTAGTAGAATATATAAAAATCCTTTCCATTAATGATTTCATCTATTTACTATTTAGTTAATAATATCACGAGGCTTCTATTACCAAACGACGCCACGATGTATGTAATCACTAAACTTATAAAATATTTACAATTCAAACTACCCGCTTGCTTTTTTCACTTCTAAGCTCCAGCTAACTCAATGTGACGATATCCCGGACTGATGTTAATGCATAACGAAACGAAACCTATACAACCTGAACGTGTAACATTCAAATAAAAATTAAAAACAAAATAATATATTTGAGGTATTACGAAAATTGGAGGTATATGCGTTTAACTGGGATCACCTCGTTACATAAATGAAAAAAGTAATTAATCAAAAAGGGTTCTTGTAGAGCCCTTTGCTTTAAAATCTAAGCTGAGGTTAAAATGCAAGTAAACTAATGTTATAAAACTATTTGGATACACCAAATAACATCCCATTAAATGTAAACTCATATCACAAAGTATGACGAATAATTATGTAACATTCCGAAAAGAAAATAAAATACAAAAACTTAAATTAAATCCTTAACCCACTTTACTTAACATTGGAAATATAAATGCAAAAATATAAAGTCGATTGCTTTGTTGATAGTTGCAAGAGTTGCATTGGAGTTTACGGACGTTTGCGAGTGAAGAATGTACAAATTGCATTGACTTGTGGTTTTAACCCCGTGAAAATAAACACATGGATTACCTAAATAAATAATAATTTTTTACGCGGATTTTCTGACATGTATTTTTAACATTTTATAGGTTTTTTATTAACTTGGGGTCGGATTTCTTGACTGTGGTTTTTAAAATCATTTCACTTTAAGTGACTGATATGTCTTCCCAAATGTTGGATAAAAGTTGTTTTTTTTTTTATAAATGGATATGGCACGATTCTAGATTTTCATATAAGTGTTTTCAGAAAGTTTAAAACTCTACTGGAGATAAATGCAATGTGGTGATAAACACCACTATCTTCTTTGGCTTTTAGATATATCACGGCTTTAAAAAATACTTCGTATATTTATGTAGAGATATTCTGTGATATGTCGGTAAAAGTTTCGTCAACTATTTGTTCCTGCTTTTTATTCTGATAATTATTTTGATCAACGTCAATGACCCTGAGTAGAGAGATATGTATTATATCGTATGTACCAGACAAATGCGGTTCCAAGCATTTTTCTACGATATTAGTAAATAAAATATTTTTTACATCTGCAGCCATCTTATGGTTATTCCTAAGATTTTGAGAATAATTAATATAATAATAATAATCTAATAAATTTTCAATAACGAGACGTCAGCTACGTTGGTCGACATTCAAATAAGAACCACTATACACTCATAGAGAGAAATCCGAAAATGGATACAGATTAAATATAATTCTATTAATTAATACCTAAATCTACGTAATTTTATACAGAAGAAACGATTTGTTTTGTCTCATGATTTGAAATCATGCACACGTATACGATCGTCGAACCGCTTTTCGAAGACCCACGTATTGGCCGATAAGAGTCTGTCTTATGATTTGCTCTCGAGTTCGGTCGATAAGCCAATCACCGGTAGTAGTTTACGACAACGACGCGTTGTGTTGGCGAATGGCAGACCACAAGACGGACTCGACGCCTCTACTCTCTAAGTCACGTTCACTCTTAACCCTGTATTCAAGGACCCCAGCAGCGCCAGACTCACCGTGGCGTTTCCCTTTTTCGAAACGTCTCCTTCACCGGTACCTACAATCGTTCGCCAGACTACTCACACTTCCCTCCCCGAGGCTCCGACGCCAAATGGCAACGAGACGAACGAAGGCACGGCTAACATATATTATTCATGATATTCAATCACTATTATTGAAGCCAAACCTTACATAGAATTACACAATTGTTCAATTAGACGTAAATTTTGTACTTTCGAAATCAGATTCTAAGAAGTCTTTATTTTAATTTTTTTTTACTCAACATTTAACAGTTTTTATTTACTCTAAAAATTTTGGTAATTAATTCCTAAATAATCTGTATTTTAAAATTTAGATTTGGCGTTCCGAAAAAAGTCTCTTTAAAAAATATTTTCTTTGTATTTTTTAAATTTACTGTTTAAAATTTGTACGTTTCTTTTGTACAGTTACCGAATCTAATTTGACACTAGACAATTATCGAAAGAGATTTAAAAATGTATTTTCTCTTTAGAATACAGTTGGCATTATTTTGGCAGTACTAGAAATATTAATACTTTAGTATTGCTCTGGATTACATTGTCATTATGAACACTGAGTGAACATTTTCTCTAGAAAATGCCAGTAACTTTCGTCCTATGTTTATATTAGTCACAAGCGAAGTTCGATCCTCGAAGCGTACACTAAGCGACCTCTACAAGTCGCGTGCATCAATACTGTTTACGTAATTTTAAAACTAACGTCAATATTTAACTAATTATAATACGATTAACCATTAGAATGCGGCATAGTCCTGCATTATTTTGGCATAGTCCATTATATTGCACATTTGTATGCTATCCCTTTCGAGTCCGCGTCCGTGCCTCATGGCGGGCACGCTATAGAGCGCGCGCGCATGAGGGCGTGAGGTGCCACCGGTTTACGCCATGGTCTGTGGTCATTGGAGGCCGGGCGGCAGCTGGTCGGCGCCGGCCAGGTCGAACAGGTGGTGCGGCGCCGGCGCCAGTGCGCTGTGCAGCGCGGACGTCTTCAGCAGCCGCTTGAGCATGCCGCTGGAGCCGCGGTGCTGCAGGCTCTTGTGCGTCGTCAGCGAGTTCTTGGTGCGGTACCTCCGGTGGCAGAACTCGCACACGTACAGCGTGTCGGACTGCTCGTGCTTGTCTTGGAAGTGTCGTTTCAAGGAATAGTAACAAGAAAATGTCCTGCGGCAGTAGGGACATTCTTGCGGCTCGTTGATACCGCCGGCCGTCGGCGGGGGCATACGGAGGGGCGGTACAGCTGGAAACGCAAAAATATGCATTCAAATATCGAATCATGTATAAGAGAAGATCCTCCCATTAATGGGCAAATGTTAGTTAGCTGGCAACATTGAAAACAGTTCACGATACAATAATTTAAAATTTTGAATGCTCATTCGATATAATAATACGTAGAATGTATGAGGTTAATAATAATAATTATAATACTAAATAGTATGCACTGTACACATTGACTAACTACACAGTAATCACGAGATTTTAATATTCATAATCTTAGGAAATTCTTTCAACCACAATGACACAGAAACACGTGATAACAAAAATGATAGAAGCATGCTCCAAGCAACACAACAACGTCAAAACTGCGAACCCGATGGGAGGGGGTCTTGGCTCGGGGGGGCGGTAACCAAAAAGAATAGAAACCAGAACTTCGAAAAATAACTTTTAAATCAAAACGAAAAATGTGAACTGAATAATAAAAAGGACTTTTAACCCTATCGCTTAAGACTATTGGTTATTAATGAGTTAAGTCATCGTATCGTATGTTGGTCTATAAACAAGTTCTAACCTTTGTGAGCGATGCTAAGTAGGGCGGGGTGTAGTAGGTTCTCTTTGTAAGACGAGTGCTGCCGCACGCCGCGCACACTCCGTCCCAGTAGTCACTAAAAAAACCGCCCGATGGGCTCTGTCTCGCCGGGCCTGGACTTGTGGTAGGTGTATATGTGCGTCATCAGCGAGTTCCTCGAACAGTACACTCGCTCGCATATCGTGCAGCGGTACTCCTCCTGCCGCTCCGCGTGCTTATCGGCGATATGCCGCTTCAGAGACGCCTTTGAGCACAAAACCTTCCCGCATAGCGAGCAGGAGAACATTTTTTTACCTGTAAACAGATGGAGAAAAACAAAAAATATTGGGGTTGGTCCCCGACGCGAAACAAAAACTTTAGCCTGATTGGGAGTTCATTTAACAAATTGTTTTTGTTCGTAATTTATTTTGGAAAAAGAAAGTTTTTGGTAAAGAAATTAAGTGACTTAAACATAATATTAAAATAAAATTGTAAAATAAAAAAGAAAATAAATAAGAAAATGATGGCGAAGCTACGGTGACCGGTGAAGTGTTAAGTACAAACGACATGCACAAGAGGCAGAGAAAATAATACTGTAGCTCAAACAGATTGCAAGCGTGTACAAATTATACAAAAAAATAAAACAGTGCGCTGCGGAAAGTACTAATTTTTTTCTACATAAAAAGCTTCAAAATTATATTTTTGATGAAGATGCGACTCACGAAAAAGGTTTGTTTTCAGGTTGCCAATAAAACGGACGATATTTTTTGTATATTTGTTTTTATTAAAAACGCCATTATTTATCAATATTAGGATTTATGAAGTTCGGTTTAACGATTACAATTACACTTTATGAGTAGTTACGTCAAGTATTTTTAGTTTAAAGTAAGGAAGAAAAAAACTATGTATTTATATATAATTATAGTTGCATAACTTATTTCGATAGCTACTTATGGAAAGGTGCAGCCCATTATTGTAATTTTGCTATTGAATGCCGAAGGGTATAATTTTGGCGCCGTTTATATACGAGTATTCGATTTAAAAATGGAAGACAAAACGTAAAACTCCATATTTTTGGCACAATTTGTAAAAGAAAACAAACAGCTAAAATATTTATAATGGACTGCATTACACAGATGCCAATTGTCAACAAAAACTAGATTCAATGGGAAGTAGAACAATAATTTAAAAGAAAAAATATAAAATTTCAATACAACAACCAATAAATTAATTTAGATTCCTTATAAAATAAGTAAAAATGCCAACAAGAAGTATAAGAACACATTGGATAAAGTCCCGTGCTAACGCGCGGTTGAAAAAAACACGTTAACACGTTAGATTAGAAGATAAAACTTAAACAGGTCACAGAACAGTCTTAAACTTGCTAAGATCCTAACTAATGTAGTTTTGACAGGGATGTGTCCTGCTCCTTAGAACACGGTGTAGTTCTGCCCGGTAAAACCCACAGGTGACCTCTCTACAGCCGGCAGGGCAGCGGTCCCGCCCGGCACCCCCCCCGCCCACTCGACTCCATATTGGATTTAAACTAATTCAGGAAGACCATACACAAACATCGCTTGAAGATATATATTTTGCTTCAGAACAATAACCGAGAAAAAAACAAGATGTTTGAAAAAGAAAATCTCTATCAAAATTTCTTTGACATGAATACGTAATTTGTTTTAGTAAACTGTCTAGAAACTATCAATGGCTTTGACCACTGCCCTGCCGGCTAAAATGAGATGCCTTTAAGACCTAAGACTTTTGAGATCCAAAAACTTAGCACCTAACCCCAAAAAACAACAGAAGATCTTTTGAATCACAATAATTTTGAATTATACAAAACCAAATCGTTCTCTTGATTTGTTGCCTTTTTGGCATTTTTTTTAAATAAAATTATTACTTTTAGTAAATAATTGTACATTTTTTAATCTATAAAATACGCCTAATAGTGTACAATCAAACGCGTACTTACTCTAATCAGTCTATAGCGTTTATTAAATTTTGGCAAACATTTTTTTGCAAAGACAAAGTTCTAAATAAATTCATAAGTTTCTTCTAGTACATTTTTATAGTGAGAGTCTTTAGTTATCTACGACCCTATCAGAATTATGAAAATTGTAGTATTTTTCGATAAAAGCTGCCGAAAATCATAATTCTGTTTGTCTCATACATGAAGGTCGCAGATGATTAAACTGACACCCTGATTAACATTTTATTACCGTACTGCCTCAGCAGCACATCCCTGTAATTTTAAAATAAACTTGTAGTCACTACGATCTATGTGAATTCAGATAAACCTTACATCTAAGTACACTAACTTAATTCCCAAACCCAAATTAACAATAAACTAACACTAAAGTACTAAAAAAAAAACAACAATCCTACGTGAAACTCTGCAATAACTTTGCAAAAAAATTTGCAAACTTGCAATTATTTTGCAAATAAAAACTTAACATGTTCCTCCTCCACGGAATGTTGCGTAAAAATTTAGATTGTAATTTTTAAATTTTGCCGATTCCTTAAGATTTTAGTAACACGAACGTTCCAATTTAGCACCAAAACTCTAGTCTTCCAATTTTATAAAAAAACTATAATAATAAAGCTTATCAAATAACTAAACAAATTGTAATGGCTAAGCGTTTATGTATCTAACAATAACAACAGAATCTTATAACACATAGCATAGCATATTTAATTTTACTTAGGAAGCCTCTCACGTGTTAGTTAGAGTATAAAGCATTGCTTCATTTCATTACTAGATAATTATAAGTGTTCCGAACACTAGCTACTCCTAAATATTTTACAAGTTCGCAAAATATGTCTTTTTGAAAACACAATAGTTATAAAGCAGGCACTAATAATTAAAATGTATATCGTTACAATAAATTATGTGTTTACACTTAACCTTACAGCTATTAAAAGAAATATAACAATATAATAGTTTCGGCGACATAAGTAGTCTAGTGAAAAATAGTGATGCTTTATTGAACTAGATTAATAGTGTACAACGAAAACACTTACACTGAATTGTAGTTATGGACATCTCTTTTTTAATAAGCAGGTAGGCAGTTTTCAGAGAGACGCTCGGTGTATTGTAGTGTGTACTAAAATTATTATGTTTATAGTGAAAAAATACCAGTCTATTGTCAAAGGAAATAGTTAATCGTAAACTTTGCTTAATATATTTATAGGTTCTATATAATATATCTACGTGCTTTTTAAAAATGAGATATCCAACACAGCTAAAACGCAGCTTATCTTATGGCAAGCAAAAAAAAGTTGATTTCGAATTATTCCATCAAAAATTTCTGTTCAAATTTAGGAACATTTAACACTGAGAATTATTTAAAGTTTATAATTATTACCTATTTATGTATCATATAATATAATAATAGTGTGTAATTTAATTACAAATTGTACAAAGAAACAGCAACAAGATGTGTAAGTAGACAATGTACAAATAAGAAATGATGAACAATAAAACAAAAAATATTACGCACTAAAATATAAAGTTTAGCCACTAAGAGAATTTAACGAAACAAAAAAGAAACGAACACAAATTGATAGACTCATGTTTTGAAAGAATAGTAACTAACTTTTAACTAAACTAGGGTTTGGTCCAGACCAGATAATTTTCATTTTTTTTTTGCCAATTGTTAAGGTCTACGCACGCATATGTGGGTAAAATTGGACAAGTTCATTGGTATAGTAAAGACGTTATAAATAAATATTTTCTTGATTTCTTGTTAGTCTTAGTTGTTGCGGAGTATTTTTAGCCTCTTTTCGTCTCCTTATTACTAATAATTTAATTTTAGTCTTCTTCGTAGCCTCCTAAATAAAATTAAGGAAAAATGAAAATTATCTGACTTGGAACTTCTTAAATAAATAGCCATATTCATTTGTTTAAAATGGCACCGTGTGATTCACTTGCATTGATATATTTGCATGTCACGTGTGAAAATCTGGTCAAGAATAAAAATGGCGGAAACAAGAATATTATAGCAAACGGAAGAGTGTTCAAGTCGACACGATAATAAAATGTATGAGAAAAATGTCGACTCATAAAGCAAGATGTAAAAATTGTAGGTGTGTGATGCTTTTCTTGTGTGAGTGTGTGTGTCTAGTATCGGCAAATTTCTCGTAGCGATTTTCATAATTGCTCATGTTATTTTCATTTCCAATAGAATGAAAATATGAATTCAGTATCTAATGCAGAATTTATAATTTTACGGCTTTTGGTAGATTACCTGCTTTTTTAAGTAAGTATAGCAATTTACGGAGATCGCTACGAAAAAGTATAATATATCGTACACATTTATTCACCAAAAAAATACTAAAGCATTTTATATTTTGTAACACTTGTTAAAGTGAAAAGGTTTACTTGTTAACTTTTCCATTTTATGGGGAATAAATGTCGCGATATAAATTTGTATTGTTCAGCTGGTTCGGTGTCCGTAAATATAATATCCGGTTGTCTGTCTGTAAAGTGCTATCTGCGGTTACAACTCGATGAGAACTAAACAATCCATAATCTTTCCTATTGGTGCTATGATCATTTCAGTCTTATAATCAATGAACAAAACCCCTAAACATAACGAGTAAATTTGAAGCCTCATAAGCCAATTTATACATCTGTATACTTTTTTATATATTTTTTTAGTAATCTCGTATAAATATCTAAGAGTGAGATCATGCAGATAAAATACAGAAATAAATAAATTGCGAAACGCCAAAAATGAACACAATATTGAAAAGAATATGCCTCTTTTGTTACTTACACGAACACTGTTCATTTTTATAAATTTAAGCCTAATATATAAATTTACAGCACCAAGATTTTTATCTTTTCTCAAAATATTAATTTTTCTCTTCGCCTTATTGTCACGCATTAACGTAGTGTAAAATTCAGGAATTTCTCATTTGCCGCAGTATTGCACTCTCCGGGCTTCTCGTCGATCGCACGTGATAGTTACAATAACGGAATTAAAACAAAAATATCTCGATCCACTTCGCCCTCCCTTGTAACAATTGGAATGTCTAAAGCCATCTATGTATCAAAGTAAACATCAATTGTGATGCGTCATGTATTGCTCCATCCCCTCGACTCCTACAAGTTCAAAGTTTACATATTTGAAATAAAAATTGTATATCGAAAAATTCTGATATAATAATAATAACGAATTCTAAAGGAAAATATAATTAATTATTATTTAAAAAAAGGAAAAATATTACCTTAAAACAAGAGTTTAGACGTTGAACTGGTCTTTGAACTTGTAGAAGTCGATGTTGTGCGGCGGGGGGAGCTTGTCGGGCGTGGTGGTGAGGTTCTGGGGCTGCGGGGGCGCGGGGGCGTGCGGGGGCGCCCCGCGCTGGCGCCGGTGGTAGATGCTCTTGTGGTTGTTGAGCGAGTTGAGCGTGCGGAACACCTTGTGGCACAGGCTGCAGCGCGCCGAGTGCAGCGGCTGCAGGTGCTGCTGCTCCGTGTGCCGCTTGAGCGTGAGCCGCGTCGACAGGAGCTTGCCGCACACCTCGCAGCGGTGGCCCGCGCCCAGGGGCCCCACTGCGCCACACATAACGACCAACATTAGCGCATTAGTCAACACAGAGGAGCCATCGCATCCAACACCAGCCGCTCGCATCCAACAGGTCCCGTTCCGAAGGAACCAATTGGCACAGTTAATATACCACTGTATCAAATACCCCGTGGCGTTTACCGTTACCGATTATAAACGAGAACTGTAGAGGCAATTCAACGTGTACAAAATTTAACGAATTTGACTAATGCGCTTTTTAAAATGAAACGTTGGTGGTTATGTGTGTCATAGATGTCCCAATTGGTTCCAGAAAGGCATGTTTGTGTAAGCGTAGCGCCGTTCGTACCTGCATCTTAGAAACCGAGAGGAACGTACCAACGGACTACCCTTACACGGAAGCGTTAATAGGTAGGTACATCATTTAGTTACCAATAAATTATAGATACATAGATATAGTTTGCGGTGCGCATGCAGAGTACATGTAAATCTATGCTATGTACATGTTAGGAACATTATCGCAATACACTTTTCTTTAAACTTAACGAAGGTCTACGGGCAAGACTATGGCGTTTTAGGTGGTTAGGATGGCAGCTTTGTTTCTTCGAATGGCAACGTGTTTTCGTATGGCAACGGAGGCGCGCGGCGGCCGCGCGGGCGCCGGGCGGGGCAGGGGGCGGCGCGGGGCGCGAGCGGCGGCGGCGCGCGTCAATTCACCGGGAAGAAGGGCCCCTGGCCGGCGGGCGCGGGCGGCGCTTGCTGCTTGCGGTGGTAGATCGATTTGTGGTTCCTCAGACTGTTCAGACTGGAGTAAACCCGCCGGCAAATGTTACACACTGGCTCCCTCGAGGGTCTCATGTGAACGTTCTGAATATGCCGTTTGAGCCGCGTCAACGAAGACAAGCTCTTGTTACAGGGCTCGCATCTGTAATCTTCCTGGGGGGTGCGGGCGCCACCTGGTCACAACACAAGCAGTTAGCCCCGTGGAAGCTTCGGAACGCACTTTTAATGCACTCTCTTTTAATCGTTGCCTCTCTTATTTTTTAAGCACCGCCACCCCCCTTTAGGTTTTGATGATAGCCTTCCGTCGCGTCGCATATAATGTGAAGCGGTATTAGTACGCAAACTCGAGCTAGCGACCTAGACCTCGGAGCTAGCGAGCCAAGCTTAGAGTGATGATGTGTGATGAGAATGCGCGGCGCGGGCGCTGGCGGGGCGCGGACGGGGCGCGGTAGAGGCGCGGGCGGGCTGTTGCCGCGGCGCGGTGGAACGCGCACAGAGTGCAGTTTCAAATATCTCGAACAAAGCGTTATATTCCTCAATGAAATAATTGAATGTTTTCGTCATCACGTTACCATTAGTAAAATTCCATTGTCCAATCTTGAATGTCCCCAGTTATTATTTTACACGTAATTTCCCAAGACAATGTGATTAAGGGTAATTTGAGTATGTTTTTAGAAACACGAATGATTCATGGGATCCGACGTCTTTTCGAATAAGTAAATAATTTATCCGGAAACCAGCAGACTAACTAGGTGGTCAATTTTTGGGAACCAATTTGGATTTATTTTGTTTTTATTTAATTATTTTAAAATATAATTTGTTTTAGGTTTACAGCCAATTAAAAGTTAAGTTACAAGTGCATTTATGATATTGCTATCATATAATAAAATGAACGTGGAATGGTTAGGAAATGATAACTCAAAATGGAAGTTAAAGGAAAATAAATCGCAAAACGAAATTAAAAAAAGAAAGGCCTAATTCGGAGACGAAGGAGTGAGGGATTCCCTAGCACACATTTTTTCAAGTCACATCTATAAAACAAGCTAGCATATCTTCATTGTATAGTATACATTAATCTATAGTTACAATACGATAAACATGCACGCCACATTGCGTTTTGGTTCAATGATGATACAATTATCATTTCTCAACTTTCAGAACTGCCAAACGTCTGATTATACGAAAATGAAAAGACATTGCTGCCTACGCGCCTCCATCGAACCAAAACACAAAAAGCTAACATTAATAGTTTTAATACAGAACACAGAGCACAAAATGAAGACATATATATATATATAGGGTTAGGAGGAGATATACTATAATTAGAATACATATAATAGATATATCACGTGATAATTGCCTCATACATTTGGTAAAAATATAAAACCTAATAATGATATATAAACCTAATAATGACAGAGCAGAGAGGAAGCGGTGATGGTGGCATACGACAGACAGTGCATTAAAAATATCGTTTGTTTCAATATATGTAGGTAATGCATAAAATAAAGTTGTTGCTAGTCAAGCCGACACTCACCTTGAGACGTGCTCGCCATGCCGTCAGGAGCCAGCGGGCTTGGCAGACCTGCAAACATACCAACACATATGCATATACACGAAAATTCAAGATAAATTACAAATATATAATTAATCAAAATGCTAGAAGAATCATTATTAAATGTAACTAGTATTTCTTTTGGCTACAATTTTTTTCTATTTTCAAGTTATCATGATTATTATGTTTTCAAAATAGAACACAGCAATTTTCCATTTTGATTGCCCGAAATCCTAACCATTACCTCATGTTTTAGCGGATTTCACGGGTCCTTTTCTGGAATTGCGAAAACAATATTTGGTCTTTGGTGTACTGCGCTTTTTGGTCGATGCATTGAAATTGAAAGTAACTAATCAATTTTTTTCACCTGGTCAACCGGCATGGTTCATAATAGATATTCAAGCCCAAAATACTCACCGGCCAAGGACGGGTGATCGGTCAGGGCCGCCATGCTGAAGTTGTAGGTATTAGACGGAGCGAAAAGCTTGGTGTCTGCTGGCTGTATGAACGGCGACGGCGGCAGCTGCGGGTGTGGGGGCGGCGTGCGGTCGTCCGCGTCGGCTGAGCTGCCGCGAGATGGGGGTCCTCCCTGGAAGATACGAATAGGCATTTAAGTGCGTCCTTATAACTACTTGTCTACGTATCTATATTTTTAAATTTTTGACTCTACAAGTGTTAATGTTTTTAAAACATGTAAATTAGAAACCAACAACTAGGAGGGATTTGAACCCACGAATTTCGGCGAATCGTACCGCTGCTCTAACTAACCAACTGAGCTACCATGCAATCAAATACTTCGGCGAAATTAGAGTGGTTTCATCCAAACTTACCTACTTACTTACTTCGCTAGCTCAGCGACCCGAAGTGGATCTTGGGCTCGGATATAAAATTCTAACGTTATTTTTAGTTTCTATAATTACATTTTTAAAAACCTTTCTACTTCCTTCGTCTTTGTCTCGAGTGAACCGAAACTTACTTAAAGTGCCCTCCGAAGCAAAGTAACCAGGCGATTCGATTCTGCCGCATTGTCATAACCAATCACAAAGTGACAACATCAAGTTTTCCCTTCGTTGGAATCAAATGCTCAAGGGTCAATAGCTAGAACACTTATTTTTTCTATTCTATCTTTTGAATTATTGATTTGTAAGTAAACGAAGCGGATCTGCTGCTAACAGCTCAGTTTAAAATAGGTTTCTTCTAAACAAGTTCCAATCAAAAGTTTTAAGGCAACATTTATAAGACAAATTTGGCCCTCACTTTTCGTTCCTAATAAACAAAATTAAAAATGTTATTAACTAAACAAAGTTTCCTCATCAACTATCTAAGATAGCATTCCAATCTAACTTTGAAATAGCGAAAGTTTTTATGTAAAAATATTTGCGAGGCCTCTCTCTCGACTCGTCTCGTTTTGAAATTTCTTTGCGGAATTAGGATCTAAATGCTTCTTTAAATTATTTAGCCATTGAATTAGGGATGTTAGGTATTTATAGTAAGTAGATTAAAAGAAAAATCTCGCAAAATATTTGTTGACTCCAAAAACGATCGGAAACTGGCTGTAGATAACAAATTTTCAAACTAATATTTTCATATATGTGTCGAACACTATGTCAATATTAGCAAAATTGTGTTTTATTCATCCTCTAATACTGGCTGAAGAGAAGAATATTTTAAAAACAAATAATTTCATATTTCGAACACTATGCATAACACTAGGTCAGGATTTGCAAACTGGTGGTTTTATCACTCGCGTAGCCGTCACTCGAACTCTGTATAACAATCGTTTGTCACTTGACGCCGATGTGTTCCGGGTACAAACTCTACTAGCGAGCTAGA